>JAFIRS010003994.1:0-104931 GCA_018342105.1 Gonioctena quinquepunctata | reverse complement strand
TAAACAAACTCTTTCACAAAGGATGCCGCCGCCGATATCTTATCTCAATGTAAACAAAGGATGCCGCCGATATCCGGTCGCTTAAATAAACAACTGATAAGAAGTGCTGACGTTGATAATATTCCTGCAAAGACTTGTCGGTTGAGTCATGACCGCATCATCGCTGGCTCCTCCCACTTTCCAAAATGGCCGCCGCCATTCACTGATCACGTGACACTTCCTCCCAACCAATGCCGTTGACGGATATTGGTTGACACCTATTCAATATGCTGCTCGGCTTTGGATAACGGCCGGCGGCTATCACCACGCCACGACCTATCACGGCTCTCCCCACCTCCCACTCTCAATCACACACTCCCATACACAACATGGCTGCCACCATTCCGACCAATCACAGGCCACTCATCCCCCCCACCTTTTTCCCTACCCCACATACAACCACCATCCCCCACCCCTCTCATGAAACCGAATGGTGGTGCGGGACCATGTGGCGGGAGTAACCGATGACCGGAGAGGTGTGCTCAGAGTGACATAGCCCTACTACTGATATAACTACAGATCGTCTTTCGTATGTTGGCTCAGTCGGTTTCCTGGTACTATTTTTGTCACAGAATCGATAGAGCAGAAAATCCCTATTGATTTGTCTTATGCCTCAGAGATATGGTCGCTAACAGAAGCAAACAAACATACGTTGGAAGCAATCGAAAAAAAGGCATCGACTGCCAGAACATCAACAGGTGCTGTTATGTTGAAACCTGAAATTGGATAGAATTTGGAAAGCCATTTGAAGAGTTACTATGATATAGTTAGTCAGCTAAAGGAAAACTGTTCAAAACATTGGAGGAAAACTGTTCAAATCATTGGAGGAAAACTGTTCAAATCATTGCTCCTTTGTTGATCAAACTGTCATATAGTCTGGCATGAACGAACATTAGATTTGGTCAAACAATTAATTTGGTATAAAAAATGAGAGTGTGGATAAAAATATCACCGAAATCATAATATTAAAATGTACCCGATCACACATTGGATCAATGAAAATACAGTGGAATTTTCAGAAACGAAGGCAGAAATTTCAGAAGCATCAACTCGATTGAAACAGAACTGATGAGTTATGAAGAAGACGAGTCTTTGAATGAAAACATCGTACCGATGAAAACGAACTTCGCTATCGTTATACATAGATTCAGAGAGTCAATGATAAAAGTTATTTCGATGTAAGAAAAGTTCTTCAAAAATCAATTTTCTGAATTTTTATAGGTTCAGGGCCATACAAATTCTGTAGAAATCTAGTGAAATAATAATTATAACAAACAAGAGATCGAAGAACACCAAGATGCAGAGAAGTGGAAGACCATTGGAAATTACACGAAGTGATATTAGTGGAAATAGGACTCCTACCTACAATTGTGTAAATATGCGAAAATGATTATAGTGGACTTGGAGGATTGAGTTTATGTATTTCTTTCTCAGCTCTTTCTAGTGGCGGATTTGCAATCTTGGCCGCACTAGGCCGTGTAGTACCAGCTGCCCCCTTCTCAACTCATCGTTTACTCAGACGTATAATATGAATTTACTTTCTTACCAGCTTTTATCAAAATTAGTTAGGTCATGAAGAAGTAAAAAACATCGAATAATAAAAACATTGCTAACATCATGTTAGCAATGTTCTACATCTGTCTCATTGTTCCAGACATACCTCCTCACTAACTTCCGCATTTATAGGTATTAAGAATTTTTGGTGGATTGGATATACATGATACAATTGAGTACTAGACATTTTACCATCTCCCGCTCCCTCATTAACATCGTAAAAAATGTTACTTATGTAAATAATAAAATCAATTTTAAAATAAAACATTTAAAATGTTAATACTTTATATGCTTTAGTGTACTGTTATTTAGTGTCGTCACATTTTCGCATTAGAATATTTTTTGCCACGGTAGGCGAGATCACTAATTTCTGGAAAAAATACCACAATGTCCAAAAAGTGCTTGTTTTTTTTATTTTATTTTTTTCGAAGTAGTTTTTCAAAAAAAAAACCCAAAGAAATGTTCCTGTTTGAACACTGTAGAAACCGCGCCAGGATGTGACGTAACAAGTTCAGATTCATCGCCGATCGCCAAGAGCGTAAGATAATTACAGAGTTGCCAAGCGTTATTCATAATATTTCTTTACAATGTCCAGGCCGAAACAATAATGACATAACACTCGGTATACATACATATTATTCAAGAATAACTAAATCAAGAACAGCTATCAAATACGAAGTCTTCATTTCAATATAACACATGCTGACACAAGTTATGTTTTATTCATAAGATGAAACAGAATAACATTTCCTCAGAAGTTCCGCGAAATAGTGACACTGGCAACTCGGGAAAATGACAAATCAAAGAAGTGGTTTGAATGTCACACTGAATTTGAAGGTTTCAAAGCAGCGTTCATTCGAATATTACACGAAATCTTCCAGGAAAAACTACGCATACATAATATTTTATCACTATATTTCAACTTCAAGCACATATAAATAGCAAATTTGTTAGTTTGTGATCTCGCCTATTAGCCGCCCCTAATATTTGGCCGCCTAGGCCTGGGAAATCCGCCACTGGCTCTTTCATATTAGCGTCAATATTATAATTTTTACAATAAATGAAAACTCATATTTGTGTTATTTTGCAAAAAGTATTTACGTTACTGAAGGAATTATTAAGCGTACAAAAACTGTTTCATATAGCATTTACTTTGATTTTAAGGTATATACTCTATAACTACCATTCGATAGATATTTTTTCAGAAACCAAAATGGTAGAATTTTCGTAGTTTTTTCAAGATGGCAGCGCCCGCCCAGTAGGCCGAGAAATTGGATTTAAACTAATATATAAAATTACATGGCATAATTCTGAAAATTTTCAGCGAAAATATTAAATTTTGTGATATATCCAGTTTCGTGATTCTATCGTCTTTGTTGTGAAGACACATGTGTGTCTATTGGGAATTCAAAATAACGGATACTCCCTCTGGAGTCGATTTTTGAAACTGTACATACATACATTGTTTACTTTTCCGAACTTTAATGTTTATATGATTTTAGCCATTTCTATACCTAAAACTTGTCGAATCTCTTGTAATTGTTGTTATTTAATGAAATTCTTGTTTACCTGCTGAATGTTCTGTTGACTATTGTACGTCCTCAAGTGAAAAAATGAGTGATTCAAGTCAAATCATTATTGTTGTGTTCCTCAATGTTACTTGGCAAAACGATACCATTGTATTGGAATAAGTTTTCATCATTTTCCGTGGTGCAGACTAATCTAGGATTGAGCGAGTCTATAGACAGACGATGTACTCTTGAAGAATACATTCCCTTTCCAAAATATTGTTGTATCGTCTGTGGCCAAGAAAAAAGTGAAAAGGTCCTTCAATGAGAGTTGAGAGGAAAGAAAAAAGATTTAAGAAGAGAAAAAAGAGATATTATTCAACATACCGAAAATTATAGCTCCCATAGATTATGAGGTATATAAGTTTCTAATGAATATCCCATTTCTTTATACGATATTTTAGTTAACGTAATGTTTTTAATTACAGGTCAAGGCCGTACCCGGGGGGTTAGGGGGCTCAAAATCCCCCAGAAATCTGTAAAATATATCTGGAATAAGGTGAAAAAAAATGTGCGTGTAATAAAATTTGGTGAAGGGTACATTGATTATTTACTTTAGAACCAACCCCCCCCCCGATTTTTTTCTCTGGGTACGGCCTTGTTGCAGGTTGATGAAATTAGTGATGTTTGTGTAGTGGTTCGTCTGATAATTATGAACCATCAAAATTATCTTCGTCTAGTGGGGAAGATGACGAATATGTTGAAAATGAACCTATAGTTTCCAGTAATAATATGGGTCGAAGAAAGAAGGGTCGAAAACCGAAATATACAATTTCACGAGCAAATTCGAAAATTAATAGGAATAAAAATGAACCCTATGTTGATTATATGGGTAGGTTCATACCCGCAAAAAAGTTTCTTGACAATTACAGCTGTAACTGGGTTCTTATAATTCACAAACACTTTTCATCACACCCTGCATAAAAGAAATCCCAAAAAAACGAAGTTATGGAAGGAATACTCAAAAACGTTTATATACAAGGAAATATTTCTTATCTCTTATCTGATAAATATATTTGCAGAGAGATGTTTATAAACACTTTAAGAATAACGCCGACGAGAGTAACAATGGCTCTTAAAAAAGCAAATAATCGTTATGCAACTTGATCAAAGAGACAAGCAACAAGGAGGTTTGAATAAAATTCCTGATGATAAAGTGCTGGAGGTAATTGAACCAATGAATAAAATAAAATACCAAAATATATATCTTTGTAAAAAATGTACGATTTGTATTTTTTACAACAAATTCAATTTGAAATTTAAAGTGCCTCACAAAGATATTTGTCAGGTGTGTGATGCCTTTGAAATCAAGTTACAGGGAGAATCTGATGAACATAACAGGCAATTATTACAAATACAACTTGACTCGCATCAAGACTTGGCAAACAAAGCAAGGACTTTGCTGAAAGAAGACATGAAGAAAACTCAAAATGAAAACAATGTGGAATGCTTAACGTTTGACTTGCAGAAGACCCTTCCTTGGCTAGGATTCCAAGCAATATAATTTATTACAAAAGACAAGTTTGCTCATATAATTTAGGTATATATTCCTGCAAAGTACAGATATAATATTGTTATGTATGACTTGAAGGAACAGCGGGAAGAGGAGCTCAAGAAGTTGGTTCCTGCCTCTTGAGACATGTTACAAACAATGTATCAAATACTGTCGAACACTCAATATTGTGGTCCGTCTCCTGCGGTGAACAGAACCGTAATATTAAGATTACATTGATGATGTTAAGTTTGCTCCAAAATAATCTGAATTTGAAAACTATCACATTCAAGTTTCTCGTTCCAGGTCAGACTTTTTTACCAACTGACAAAGACTTTGGAGATATTGAATGCCAATTGAAACGGCATGAACTAATTTACATGCCTTCAGACTATATAAATATTATAAAGTCATGTCGCAAGAAAAATCCAATAATCACAACTGAAATGAAAAAGGAATGGACACAAATAAACAAAAAATCAACTGGTTACATATCAGGCAAATAACACTGGAAAAAGAAAATCCATATTGTATGTTCATGAAAACAAACTTCGATTCGGAAAGTGTTTGTGTTGATATAGAGCGGAAAAGAAGAGCAAACATGGAACCTTTCTGGGAACTTCTTGTAGAAGTGTGGCCTAGAGGAAAACCGTTAGCGGATACCAAGCTTCAAGATATACATAGTTACATGCACCTTATATAAGATTATGCTACACCTTTCTATCAAAATTTCACAGCATCTTCAGGTATCTTAGAAGATGTTGATGGATTCAACAATGATTTAGATTTTGCAGCTGATACTGAAGAACTTTGATTATTTTATATTTTTATGTTCAGTTAATCACAGTAAAAAACAAACATTTCTCATTTATCAGACACAATCCAAACCACGTATCCCTTTTTTTCAACAATATTAACTTGAATATTTTATTCCCCAGAAAACATCCCAGCATCAAATTTCTAAATAACTCTTCAAATATTCAAGTTTAGATAAAAATATCATTATAGACTCTTACAATGGTCAAGGACTTAAGTCAATTATCATATTAAATAATTTTGTTATACCTCTAACCGGCATACTCATAAACTTCAAGTTGAAATTTCCTAAAACTACAATTTGTGGCTTGGATGCTTTCTGTTTAACTACGTCCAACTATCCCTGAGACAATTGGGCGAAAAATCAGGTCTCTCTGATGTGCAGGTCACAAGGAAATCAAAGGCAATGAGGGAGCAGACGGTCCTGCCAAGGAAGAGGTAAATACTCAATTTCCTGGCCCAGAACTCTTCTGTGGTCTCTCCACAGCTTACTTTTTTTTTTATTTATTCAATATATAATACAATATTTGTCATTAGTACCATTCTCAATTTGGTTTACAATTCTGATATCTATAATGGCTATTTTTTATTTAACAAATGGAATTCTATATTTAGATGCATTACTGGAGCAGACTCACGCTAGGCATAGAAGCCTGTGTTGTGATATCTAATTCAGTAAGGCATTTACCATGTATGTTTTTATGAAGGGCATTCCATGCAGGGTGAAGATTTAGATTAAGTTACAGATTAGGATTCGAATGAGATTGGACAATTCAAGACGTGTTGGTTTTGCTTAAACAACATTTACAATTTGGTTTTTTTAGATGCACACATTTACTAATATGTAATTCCGTAAAAAAGTGGAAATTTGTCAGGGTGATTTTGTACATACTTTTTTATTTCTTATTTGAATATTTTAAGGTATTTTATAACTTTCAGATTTTTTGGAAGAATGTTGAATATTTTTGGGCCATAGAAAAAAAAAGAATTTTGTGTGACAGTTTTATTGAAAAATTCGGTTTGTACCTCCAAGTTCATTTTTGATAGGGTTTCTTTTGAATGTATGTGTGTGTATTTTTTCGTGTATGGAACATTCTTAATAGGCAGTTTTAAGTGTATAGTGATTTAAAATTCCATTGCTTATTATCGGCCATCTAATGAAATTTCTGTTATTTTTGAAATTCATTTAATAAAATATTTTGGGGAAATTCTTACAATAACAATAGGCATAAACCTATGGTTTGCACCACAAATTTCTGAACATTGACCATAAAATAATCCTGAACGAATATTGAAAATGTTAGTTTATTGATATAACTTATTTGTGGAAAACAGTCTATTTTTTTTGAAAATTATTCTCAGTAAAATGTTTTGGGCGGTTTGTAATGGACTGATGGCTGCTTTGAATGTTGCACCCCATGCAGGAATACAATATTTGATAATAGATTCGGCAAGAGATGTATAAAGTACAACAAGATTTTTTTTTGATAGTATATCGCGTAGTTCATAAAATGTGTGCATTAGTACCCGGAGCCGTTTTGTAACGAAGTTAATATGCTCCGTCCATTTTAAGTGTTGGTCTAGTATGACTCCAAGGTATTTTGTTGAAGTAGTGTGATCTATGATCTGACAGTCACAAGTGTTCTGGTTATTACAGAGTGGTTTGTGCATTTTCAAATTAAATTCTTTTGGTTGGTCACGGAGGGTGGGGGAAAAGGTCAGATACTTTGTCTTATCCACATTAATCGATAACTTGTTAATATTCAGCCATAAGTATATTTTTTGTAAGTTTGTTTCTGTTATATGTCTTATTTCCTGCCATGATGGTCCCGTGTAAATTAGTAAAGTATCATCGGCGTAACATATTATATCGCCTACAATGTTGTTGATTTTTGTTATGCAGTTAATGTAAACTAGGAAGAGTATTGGTCCCAAAACTGTCCCTTGTGGTATACCCGTTTTTACAGTTTGTTCCTCACTTATTTCGTTCCCAATTTTCACCCGTTGGATTCGATTGGATAGGTAGTTTTCCATCATCACATATGCATTTCCTCAAATGCCATAGTTATGTAATTTTTTCATCAATAATTCGTGATCAACCGTATCGAAGGCCTCGGCCAGGTCCAAAAAAATGGCTAAGCATTTGGTTGACCTGTGCCTTCACGGCATTTTCGAGAAAATCCATAATGGCATTTTCTGTATTCGAGTTTTTCACGAAACCGAATTGTCTGTCTGTTATTATATGGTGCTTATCAAGAAATTCAATCAGTCTTTTCTTGACACATTGTTCGAATACTTTCGCTAGAGTATTTATAATAGATATAGGTCTATAGTTATTGATTTGTGATTTTTTTCCTGCCTTGAAAATTGGTGTTACATTGGTAATTTTCCATTGCCCCGGTATGAACCCCGTAGAGAAAATTTGATTAATTATGTGGACAAGTGGCATTAAAATATAGGTATGAATGATTTGTTGAAAATATAAACAGGATGTTCATAAAATCAGATGTGGAATCATCTGCGACTGAAAGATAAACCTTAGTCACTATCTTCCATCGTCAAGATAACCTCTTGTGGGGTATTCATGTTGAAAAGGGAAATATTCTCAATTGAATATTGATAGAAAGATTTTTCTGTTAATTGAAAAATCCATGATTATAAAAACTTAAAAAAAAAATTAAACCGACGAAAAAATCAACTGAAAAGCAAAAAATAAAATAAACCTTCTTAGTCTAAATGATAATTGAGCTCCTAAACTAATGTAAGTAACTGATTTTGAGTCGGCGCCAAACAAACAATAATCTAAGATCATTATCTATGAAAGAAGTCATCAAAACGCAGCCGTGCATCTCGCTGCCATCATTTTACGCTTCACCTAATTCAATTGCTAGTTTGTTTGGCGCCGACTCAAAATCAGTTACTTACATTAGTTTAGGAGCTCAATTATCATTTAGACTAAGAAGGTTTATTTTATTTTTTGCTTTTCAGTTGATTTTTTCGTCGGTTTAATTTTTTGTTAAAAAGTTTTTATTTTTTACTTTTTAGTTCCGTATTTCGTCGGTTTAATTTTTTGTTAAAAAGTTTTTATTTTTCAATTTTTTGTGGCTCAAATCTACCAATTACTACTTGTTTTTTGATTACTTCCAAAATACTTACTTACCCACCTTACTTCAACTATTACCAGTTAAATAATATGATTATCTACTTTTACCATTTGTTGTAATATAAATTATTTTCGTTGTTCTGGTTAGTTTATTTCATTACTTTGTATATCATTCCATCCTCTCATGAAATATACTGATTTTGACGGAACAAGAATGATGTCAGTAGCGATCTGTCATTGTCAACTATGTGTGTGCTAATGTTCACTAGTAAAAAATCAATTATCCCCTATTTTTCTACCCGTAAGGGTGGCTAATTCCTTTCGAATTCCAAATATAAGGTATACCCTATCTATTAAAAAAACAATCATCCAAATCGAAGAACCCAGTACAAAGCTATGCCTGATAGAATCGGTTAACGGACCAGAATTCAGAGGGTGAGTGATCAATATCCTTCATTTCGCTACCCTTAGGGGTGGATTTCATCTTTTAAATTCAAATGGGACCAAATTCGAAGTACACTCTATCCACTGAAAAAAGAATGATCAGAATCGGACGCCTCAGTAAAAAGTTATGCGTGATCATACATAAAAAAATATGATGGAAAAACATAAAATATACGGGTCGAATAGAGAACCTCCTCCTTTTTGGTTTCGTCGGTTAAAAATGAAGTTTTTTTTTTGTGAATGTCCAACAGCAAACAACTACTTTCCCGGCTAAAGCCACGCTGGACATTGAACTACATCTGATAGATATTCTGAAAAGAAAAAATCTGAAATTGAAAATTTGCATTTTCATTCAGATAGTTATTTGATTTTCTATTCCAGTCTTAATTAAAAACTCATAAAGATGAATGAGGCAAAGAAGAATGTTTTCCAAAATAGAGTACTCACCAGAAATCATTCGTAACATTGACGCAGGAGAGACATCGCATTCACTAGGTCTTCAATACATTTTTGTCGACGAAAATCTATTTCACGCTTCCACGATCATCAGGAAGACCGGAAGAAATGGGAAACATTTTTAATCGTGGATTTTTCAATTAACAGAAAAATCTTTCTATCAATATTCAATTGAGAATGTTTCCCTTTTCAAAGGTATGAATGGTTTTCAATGTTTTTGAATTTATCCTATCTGGTCCTGGTGTGGAGTTATTCTTTAGATTTGCTATTATTATGACCAATTCATTATTTGTTGTAGGGTCCAAAAATAAGGATTGATTTACTTTAATATCTGATAAAAAGTTTTTGGGTAAGTTTGTCTTTGGTATTTTTTGGCTCATGTTTTTACCTATGTCAACAAAAAATCTATTAAATTCGTTTACTTTTGCTGCATTATTACTGATCGTTTTTTTGTTTTCAAGTATGATGTCATTATTTTCGATGTCTTTCTTTTGATCTCCACCTCGTATATTGTTTATTATGTTCCATATTTTTTTATAGTTTGCACCTGCCTGATTTATTTGTGTTTTGTAGTACTCGTTTTTTGTGTTTTTCAACAGGGAGTTCAATTTATTTCTGTAAGTTTTATATTCCGATACTAATTCTGTTGAATATTCTTTCAGGAGTTGTTTTTTTTAGGTTATCTCGATGCTTCATGGAGTTCACTAGCCCTGTGGTAATCCAAGGTTCGATTTTGATGATTGATTTGTTGTTCTTTAATGACTGATCAGAAGTGGATGAATTTATGTGATTTACTAGTTTACTAATGAAAATGTCATAGCTTTGCTGCGGGTTCGTTTCAAGAAAGGAGTTTCGGTGCTGGGGAGCTGATCAAATCAAAACCCACCAGAATGAGATTTTTCAAAAAAATTTATAGATCAGAGATCAGACAATGAACTGCGCCGTTACTGAAAGAACTCCGCTGAAATCGCAGAACACCTGCTTTGCGACTATCAAGTACTGTTTTGCAATAGACTCAAGTTCTTCGAAAGGGTTTCGTTTAAGCCAGGAAACAGTAGAGATATTTCCATCTTACTTGTATTACACTATAGAGCACTTTTTTGCAGTCGAAAGAATCTATAAAAAAAACTGCAAAGAACGACATCTAATCTTTGACAATGATGTGTTTTCATTGAAAAATAGGATGTGTTTTCATTGAAAAATAGGTTGTTTTACGTCCGATAAACACATGATTTCGGGTGAGTGTGGTGTTTTGGTTGAAAACAATGCGAGTTTTGAGTATTTCCATTAAAATGGCGGTAAAACATGATATTCGTTCGTCCTCCGAAAGTATTTGAGAGAGCCGCGTTTTGACTTCGGATTCATGCTCGGGAGGCAATACGTAATTACAAACGGAACATTCCTAATTTATCGAAAATCGAACTCGCTCATGTGTATTGAGAAATAAACGAGAACACTGAGTCCCCCAGCAGTCCGGATATTGACACTATGAGATGAAGATTATTGGGGTAATCCAGAAGTAACCAAATAGCAAAGTTTTCGTAGGTACTCAAATATTTTTTTTTCTGATTTATTAAGGGCTGAATATTTCAAAAGAAAAATATTTATATTATTTTTTATGGACTATCAACTGTTAGCGGGAGTGCAGCAAGTTAGTTCACATCCTATATAGTTTTTATCACTCATCTTTATAATATCCAAAAATAAATAAAAAAGATTAAAAATTATTTTTTTAATCTTTTTTATTCAATTCTTTTTAGTCACTCATCTGACCCATCCTCTTATTGAATTCAGACAAAAATCTACGACCAAAAAAAAAACACATACCATTTTTGAATGGAATCGGGCCATAATAACAAAACACGTCGCCATCTTCGATCTTAAATTCATGAATTTTTACAAAAACATAATGATGTCCGATCCCAAAAACCCCCACTCACCAATTTTGAATGGAATCGAGCTATCATAATCACAGAACTCGTCGCCATCTTGAATTCGTGGGTACTGACAAAAAATAATGATCTCCGGCCCCAAAAACCCCCACATACCAATTTTTATTGGAATCGTGCTATAACCACAAAGCTCGTCGCCATATTGGCGCTGCCATTTTGTTTCATCTCTCTTTTTCTAATTTCAGCTTTGTCACCGGAATTATGAACACCTGCCAAATTTCAGCTCAATCGAACAACGGGAAGTGGGTCAAATTTAACGTTTGATTACAAACCCACAGACAGACATCGGAATAGGTGAAATTAAATGAAAGCTTTTAAAAATACCACACCAAATTATCACACTTCACTGTTACTAAAATAACTAATACCACTAAACCAAATGAAATTCGAAATATATTTTGGAAAATATAGCGAAGAAGTTCACAATTAATTTAGAAAATTCATAAGCCCTATCAAATAGAATGGGTGAATTGAAATGAAAACTTACCGTTTTTCGGAGAGAGAGTCTTCATTATTCTAGTTCATTCCCAAACAGCTACATGGATGGTTCACTCAAACACTATTGTCATAAAGCTTTATCACCTGGTTATTTATCGGTAACACCAATACAACGAGTAAACAAAATCGGTTTATTCCAAAGATTAATAATTAGCTCAATATAGCTTCGTCTTATCTCCACGTCACTGCAACTTTTGAATGTAAAAGTACTGTTTATGTTATTTTAGACCATATTTGATGATATAATTAGGTTCAGTTAAAGTTAACAACGTCCTACATGCAAGGAAATTCATTTGCCATTGCTAATATATGTAATTTGTTCTTTATTGTGATATTTTGGAAAATGATTCAGTGGCCGGGTTGTACATTTTTTCCTGAAATTTCTCGTAAAAAGCTTTTTCTGCTTCATTATAAACTCGTAAATGAACCATAAGGAAATTTGAATATATCATCAATATACAAAGGAGGTTTAGATATGAATAAATTACTCAATGTATAAACAAATGTCACTTGAACTAATGAAATATTCTTTATTGCTTTCTAAATCCGCGAATAAAAAGTATACAGTAATGTTGAACAGATCACGACCAAGACTGAAAAATCGATAATTAAAGTAAACACAATATTTCACCATATTATTCCCACTAAATAAACGGTTGAAGATGTAACTTCAGCGTACAGATCTCCAAGTGGGATTTGTGATCATTACTGCAGGACCATCCCATCAGCATGTCTCTTCAAACTCTTTCAAAATTGAATATGTTTATTCTCAACTCAAAATATAGGGTTTGTTCAAATTCGTACATGATAATGTCGAATAATGAGGGAGGACGGAAAATAATATTATTCCCCGTATAAAGTAAATAGTAGAACAAATTGAGTGGAAACCGTTTGCCGTGTAAAAACCAATAATTTACTTCGCTGGCCGTTTGTTGCATAAATTACCATGAATACATTATCTTTATTGCTTTTCAGGGGTTTGCGGTGAACAGAAATACTATTAACTGAACTATTGAGATATGGTATAACTGGTAGGGTATATGACTGGCTGGATAACTACTTCAGAAATCGCAAACAAAGAGTACGCTTCAAGAGTACGTAATGTCATCTGAAATTATGAATGATGTGGGAGTTCCGCAAGTTAGGTTAGGTTAGGTCAAACTCTTTAAATATTGGTGCAACTAATATCTGTTTGTTGTGATATATGTCTAGTAAAATATGTGGATCTTCTATAATCATTAATATATAGGAGTCATACCATTTTCTTCCGTAGTCATAGTTCTTTCACACTTTTTATAAGCAACATTTTATCTTCTACTAAAACTCTTCAAATATTGGTGCAACTAATATCTGTTTGTTGTGATATATGTTTAGTGGAATATGTGGATCTTCTATAATCATTAATATATAGGAGTCATACTATTTTCTTCAGTAGTCTTAGTTCTTTCACACTTTTTATGAGCAGCATTTATTTCTCTTCTACTAAAACGTAACAGCACCTTTTCAAGTGCTTCTTTTGTTGGCTTTGGTTGCAGCCAACACAAAAATCAAAGCCGTCAAGTGGAAAAAATCATTGTTCTCGTTAATCTTTTTTGTGTTAGTATAAATTATAGGTACATTTCATTGCCGGTGAATTCACTGAAAGATTGAATATTTCTGCTTTGGAACTTAAATACAAAAATTTCCACATTGGTGGTAATGCTAATACTAATGGATCTTGAATAATATTAAATTTTCCTTGATTTGTTTGAAAATATGAACAGGGTGGTCATAAAATCAGATGTGGAATCATCTGCGAATGTAAGATAAACTTCACTATCTTCCATCTTTGAAGATGACCTCTTGGAAGGTATTCATGATGGACAACATTATCATTCTCTATTGAATAGAAATATTTTTCCGAATAATAAAAAAATCGACGACAATAATGGTTATTTTTTGGAAAATCTCTCCATAGCATACTTGATAATTTTGGATTTTTATTGAGAATTATTAATAAGTTCATCATAATAACAACGAAAGAATAACTAAACAAATATATATATATATATATATATATATATATATATATATGAAAAGAGAGTAATAGTGAGGGGACTGTTAAAAACAGAGTTGAAGGAATTTAATGGACATAGCCCTCAAGAGAAGTGTTAACCGTAGACACGTGTTTCGGGCTCTCGGCCCTCATCAGTACGGTGGAGAAGTGCAAAGATGAACAACACTTGGTAGAAAACGACAAATCAACGGAGTCAACAAACAGACGCCAACCGCTCATTTGTGGTTTCGGTCAGCAGACCCTGAATTCAAACTCACCACGGAGGAGTATAGCTTCGTGACATCCGAGTCCAGGAATATAAATATGAAAAGAGAGTAATAGTGAGGGGACTGTTAAAAACAGAGTTGAAGGAATTTAATGGACATAGCCCTCAAGAGAAGTGTTAACCGTAGACACGTGTTTCGGGCTCTCGGCCCTCATCAGTACGGTGGAGAAGTGCAAAGATGAACAACACTTGGTAGAAAACGACAAATCAACTATATATATATATATATATATATATATATATATATATATATATATATATATACAGTTATTGTGTACTGGGAAGCCATATAAACGTTGTGATTTTAAATTCTAACCTTTAATACTATGCACATAAAATTATTTCCAGTTCATACAATAAAACATATTTTTTAGGATATGTGCTAAAATCTATTGTTTTTCGCACTTGGTAAAGTTTTGTTGGGATAAATGGTTGAAAAGTTATTCTCCATTCATGCCTTAAACTAAATACGATTCCACGAAAGATAAAAATGCTACATAATATGTGTGTTGTAGCATTAGGCATTTATTATTAGAATAAAGAATTTTGTTCGGAGGATTTGGCAACCTCGCTTTTCAGCAGTTTTACCTGCGAATAATAGAAAAAGAGTATCGAGAGTCGGTCGGTCGAGAGATGAGATATTTATTCATATATCGCTAATTATAGTTTGTTCCGGTGACATTCATTAGACAGTATTGTCAATCTTAATTATTTATACGGTGTGTGGTGTTTTCCTTTTTCCTCCTTTTCCTTCCCAAAGCCGTTTCCAACATCAGACGAAATCGAACAGACGAACTCCGGATTAAGAAAAGGTAAGAATTTTTATCATATTTCTCACAGAACATTATCGGGATGTTCTAGAAATAAAACAAAACATTTTTGGTCCTTCGAGCCGGATTGTTTCAAATCTCAAAGTGTTTGTAGTTTGTTCTATTCGGTTTCATGGAATTTTGGAATTTTCGGATAAGTTCGATATCAATTCAAGTTTGATTCAGAAGGCATTCCATTCGGAAAATATAAATTAAAGTAGTGGTTGTTCATTTCATGGCAAATAATATTTCGGGAGTTTTTATCTTCGCAGGCGGGTTTCTATGTTTTTTCGGAGTAACAGTTTTTTGCCATTCCTCATATTCACGGTTAAACTGATGCGGTGTTGCCAAATGTACTGAAAAGTAAGAATAATTTTCGAAATATTTCATTTGTTTGAACACCCAGGAATTGTTTCTCAGACCAAAAAAGAATATTGTAAGGGTTGGTTTTGATCTTTAGAATGGGAGGTACTGTAGCGCAACGACAATTGAAAATGCTCACGGCAAAAAAAGAGTCATTATTTTCAATTTTGCAAAATCTCCTGGATTTATCCAAGTCAATGAGAAATCAAACGGAAAAATCTAGGTTTTCAGCCTTATATAAGTCGACGGATTCGACGAAAGCGGATTTGATTAAGGTTATTGACCAAATCATGGAGGTTAGTTTTGAAGTTGATGAGGAGTTCACACCAAATTATGCAATTATTCCAACAATTGATGAAATGTGTGGTTACATTCATATTGCGGCTGCAAAATTAGAAAAGAAGAACAACAAGCGAATGCTTCGCCAGCGACTTTAACTTCTCAGGGAAATTCAGGCTCTCTGGGAAACACCGGTTTTGCGCGAAATCTCCCTTCACTTCCAAAAATTGAACTTTCCGAATTTTCGGGTGATATCCGAGAGTGGGAAACATTTTATTCAATTTTTAAAAGTTTAATTCACGATAATACGTTACTGACGGATGTTGACAAGGTCAATTATTTAGTAGGTCGGTTGAAGGGTTCTGCCTTGGGGGTTTGCACAGGAGTGGCTCCTACCGGGGGCAATTATAATATCATTTGGAAGGCTCTGGTTGACAAATATCGAGATGCACGTTCAGTAGCGACTAGTTACTTGGATCAGATTTTGGGATTCAAGCATATACAGGGGGAATCGGCCAAAAACCTCGAATCATTTTTGGAAAAATTCGATTGTGCGGTACAAGCCTTGAAAAACCTTAAATTGCAAGATTTGGCAGATTTCATTTTGATGCATCAGGCTCTTGCAAAACTCGATTCAGAAACGGTGAAATCTTTCGAAATGTCCGTTCGTGGTAAGGGGATACCAACTTATGAGGATGTGATAAAGTTCGTCAAATACTTAATCTGAACAGAAACGCTGTCACTGGTAGAGGGAATTATTATGATACGAGATCGCGTTCAACAAAATCATTCTATGTCACTCAGGAGAATAAGTCGGAGAATAGAGAAAAGACAAACACATGTATCTATTGTCATAAGGGTTGGCATTTTTTGAGTAGATGTGAAAGATTCAAGCGGTTGACTCCGTCTAAACGTTATACATTAGTTCGGGAAAATAATTGGTGTTACAATTGCTTGTCGCCAAAGCATGGTGTGAGAGACTGTCCTTCTGATCGGGTTTGTTCAGAATGCACCAAAAAACATCATTATTTATTACATTTAGGGAGACCCTTAACCGGGGTACAGCATGAACAAGTTCACAGGACTATACCAAGTGAGGGTAGTTCTACTAGTGAAGTTGTCAATACGAATACCAGTACATCGGAAACTACAAATAATAATTTTCATGCTACGGCAATGAAAAATCGTAATAATACAGTATTATTATCAACAGTGGTAGTGAACGTTCTGAACGGTTCAGGTCAAGGTCAAAAGGCTAGATTTTTATTGGATAGTGGCAGTCAGGTTCATCTCATCACTCATAAATGCTCCAAAAAATTGGGGCTGAAAATATCTCGATGTTTTTCTTCGGTTCAAGGAATTGGTTCAAATTCAAATTCGGTAAAGGGTATCACAGATCTCATAGTAGCATCTCGATATGATTCATCGAAGAAATATTTTATGCAAGCATTTTTAGTTGATAAAATTTCTGATAAACTTCCTAGATTAAAAATTGATCGGAGTTTTTTGAGCAGTTTTGGGAATGTTCAATTAGCTGATGATAAATTTGATGAACCAACTGAAATTGACGGTATTATCGGGGCGGAGCTCTTTGCAACGGTGATGGGGAACAATAGTTATGCTTCTTCAACGGATCACCAGTGGCGGTACAGACGGTTTTCGGGTATGTTATAATGGGAAAAGTTCCGATATTGAGCTCGGTTTCAGATTCGAATGTATTTTTTAATTTAGAAGAAGAATCATCTCTGAATGAACTTATGAGAAAATTTTGGGAAATTGAGCAAGTTCCAAAAAATACTTCACCAAATACGGAAGAATTAGAATGTGAGAAAATGTATACTAGTACTTTCAATAGAGATTCAGTAGGGAGATTTACGGTTGCTCTTCCTATTAAGAATTCTCCAAATACTTTGGGTGATTCTAAAGAGTGTGCAATGACACGATTGTTTTCCTTAGAAAGGAAATTAACAAAATTCTCGGAATTGCGTTCAGGTTACAATGATATTATGAGAGAATCCATTGAACAGGGTCATATGCACTGGGTAAGGGATGAATATTTGGAAGCAGCGGATACGGGGTACTACATTCCTCACCATGCCATTTTTAAACCCGATAGTTCCAGCACTCCAATTAGAATAATATTGGATGCTAGTGCATCCTCTGATAGTGATATTTCTTTGAATGATATTCTATACGGGGGCCCAAAATTGCAGACGGATATTTTTTCTTTGTTGTTGAATTTCAGACTTTTTAGAGTAGCGGTTACTGCAGACATTCGTAGAATGTACCACCAGATCAAAATAGTGGACTATCATTGGCGATTTCAGAGGCTACTTTGGCGTTTCAGTCCTGATGAACCCGTTCAAGTGTACGAGTTCAATCGGTTGGCATTTGGAGTCAAGACAAGTCCTTATCTGGCGCTACGTACAGTCAAACAGTTGATAAAAGAGGAAGTTTATAAATATCCATTTGCAGCAGAAGTGGTATCGACGGACATATACATGGATGATTTGGTATGTAGCGTACCCTCGGAAGAGGAAGCTCATCGGTTATATTTAGAATCGGTAGCAATGTTTGCAGAAGGAAAGTTTGATTTGACAAAGTGGTCTTCGAGTTCTTTGCATTTGTTGGAGAAAATCCCATTTGACAGGAGGTTGTCACAACCTGTGCTTTTCAAGACAGAAACAAAAATTTTAGGAATGATCTGGAATCCAGAAATAGATAGCTTTAGGTTTCGGTTTCCAGTTCCGGGGTCTAGCTGTACTAAGCGTATAATCTTATCTACGGTGGCGCGATGTTATGATCCTATAGGATTGGTGGCACCGTTCATTTTGTATTTGAAACTCTTAATAAAGGAGCTATGGAAACTCAAAATAGGCTGGGATGAGATGGTCCCCAATGAAATTTTCCAGAAGTGGTCGAAACTGAAAGATGAATGGTCGGCATTTGAGAAGATTCAGTTTTCGCGTTATATGGGAATAGTGAGAACCTCTCCAGTAATGCTAGTTGCTTTTGCAGATGCCAGTATGGATGGATATGGGGCTGTGGTATATGTGCGAACAGTAACAGAAAACGGAGAAATTACTGTCAATTTATTGTGTGCTAAATCAAAGGTTTCCCCCTTCAAAGTGGTTACAGTTCCTAGATTGGAGTTAGTAGCAGCTCTCCTTTTATCTCAGTTAGTCAAACATGTTTCGGAAATTTTCAATAATAAAGATTGTATTTCAAAAATATTTGCGTTTTCGGATTCGACGACAGTTCTTCAATGGTTGAATGCTTCTTTCTTGAAAGATATATTTGTCGCCAACAGGGTTTCGCAGATAAAAGAAAATATTTCAAATGCTGAGTGGGGTCATATATCTGGGGTAACGAATCCTGCGGATATTTTATCTAGGGGTGCAACTCCTTTCCAATTAATGGAAAATTACTTTTGGGCATCGGGACCCACTTGGATGAGATTACCTGTTGCAGATTGGCCCATTAGAGAGCAAAGGTTTTTTGATGAATCTGGGGAAGAAGTCGATTCCATAAAATGTCTCGTTTCAACGGAGGAAACGGAAACGCATCCATTGTATGACATGGTTATGAGGTTGTCATCATACACAACAATTTTGCGGGTAACGGTGTGGGTACTTCGTTTTGTGAAGATCCTTACGGTGAAAAGTTTCATCACATTAAGTGATATGAATAGGGCAGAAGTGGCCTTGGTGAGAATCGTGCAAGGCAAATATTTCAAATCAGATATCAAACTTTTGAATTTGGGAAAAGAAATATCAAATAGATTGCGCAAATTAAACCCCTTCCTTCAAAACGGAATTCTCATGGTGGGGGGGGAGGTTAGAGAATGCGCCCCTTACTTTCGTGGCTCGTCATCCTATAATACTGCCTGGTAAGGATCCTTTCACGGAGAAATTAATAGATTATTATCATAAAATACATCTTCATACCGGTCCATATTTGATGAAAGCCATTTTGAGGCAAAAATATTGGATATTGGGAGGTAGAAACGTCATTCGACAACGAGTTCATGCATGTAATAGGTGTTTCAGATTGAAACCCAAAACGATAAATCCTCTGATGGCGGATTTGCCGACATCAAGATTACTTCAGGCCAAAGTTTTCACTCACACGGGAATTGACTATTTTGGCCCATTCAATATAACACTTGGTAGACGTAGAGGGGCTCAAGTATACAAAGGCTATGTCTGTTTGTTCGTTTGTATGAGTGTAAAGGCAATTCATTTGGAACTTGTTAGTTCATTGTCAACAGATAGTTTCTTACAGGCTTTAAAGCGATTTTTTATCTCGGAGAGGTCCTTGCAGTGTTATTCATACCGATCAGGGTACAAATTTCGTGGGCGCGAAAACTGTTCTTCGGGAAATTAATGAATTCGTCAATTCTGAGAGGTATAAAGAAGCGTTTCAAACAGAATTGACTATAAATGGTATTGAGTGGAAGCTCAATACTCCGGCAGCCCACACATGGGTGGATTGTGGGAAAGCCATGTTAAATGTGCAAAACTCATATATTTAGAGTGTTAGGCACTCAACTTCTAACCTTTGAGGAATTCAATACTCTTTTGATCCAAGTCGAAGCATTGCTAAACTCTCGTCCTCTTTGTAGTTTATCAGCTGATCCATCAGCACCGGAGGCATTGACTCCATCCCATTTTTTGACACTCACTCCATTGAGAAGTTTACCGGCAGATACTTTGACAGACATCAATATAAATAGAGTTGATCGATTCCAGATGATAGATAGGATGGTCCAAGATTATTGGAAGCGTTGGCATTTAGAGTATCTTACTACCTTACAAGTGAGAGAGAAATGGAATACAAAATGTCCCAATATAAAGGTCGGGACAACCGTTATATTGAAAAATGATAATTCGCCGCCGCTTCACTGGCCATTGGGTATTATTACAGATGTTCATCCAGGAAAGGATGGTATTATTCGCAATGTGACGGTAAAGACTAATAAAGGCACCACTTCTAGACCGGTGGTTAAGGTGTGTCCTCTGCCCACGCAATAAAATTAGTTTTCTAAAAATTTATTTTATATATCGCTCTTTCCCAAAGTTTATTTATTTATTTTCATTGTAATGAAATTCCTCAGGAAATTCGGTTATTTTTGGGGTACTTACATTTTGGTATTCATATAATTGGTTAGATATTGTTATTGTCGTACTGATACAGTATCTCCCACCTATCCATTCATGTAATTAACAAGTTAGCAGAAAAACAATTTTCAGGGTGGGGGGTATGTTGTAGCATTAGGCATTTATTATTAGAATAAAGAATTTTGTTCGGAGGATTTGGCAACCTCGCTTTTCAGCAGTTTTACCTGCGAATAATAGAAAAAGAGTATCGAGAGTCGGTCGGTCGAGAGATGAGATATTTATTCATATATCGCTAATTATAGTTTGTTCCGGTGACATTCATTAGACAGTATTGTCAATCTTAATTATTTATACGGTGTGTGGTGTTTTCCTTTTTCCTCCTTTTCCTTCCCAAAGCCGTTTCCAACATCAGACGAAATCGAACAGACGAACTCCGGATTAAGAAAAGGTAAGAATTTTTATCATATTTCTCACAGAACATTATCGGGATGTTCTAGAAATAAAACAAAATAAAGCTCATAGGTGATGAATTTCATATCAATGGTAAAAGTGTTCTTAGATGAACCGCATTCAAGCTGGCTTTCAAACCACATTGAAGCTTGCTTTCAAACCATATTAGCTAATTATATCAATCGACAAAGCATTTTGAAAACCTTTCAATTTTCACAAATATCAACTGTAACCTATATACAATTTCAAAAACGTTTTACATACGAAAGGATGCCAAATGAATTTAACTGATCTTGCATTTAATTCTCACACAATCTGACAAAGGTAATGTACTACCTAAAGATCCTACCTCAGCAATTCAGAGGAAAGGTAATGAGTTAATCAAGTCCCTGTATAGAACAAACCAAATTGATGAAGTTATGAAATAGAAACTCACCTGCTATAATGGTATTTCTCCAAAATTCTATTCTATACCTAAAATTCATAAATCCACCTTTTCAGTCAGACCTATAGTGGCTTCTATAGGATCCTACTTAAAGGATAGCCTATTAGGCCAATCATTAGATATTTTTTCGTGACAAAAATAGTACCAGGAAACCGACTGACATGATACCAAAGACGGTTCGTAGTTATTGTCTGTTTCCGACTCGCAACTGTCATTGCTTAATTTTTTAAACACATTTAAAAGCAAAAAAAAGCTTATTTTCCCTTTTTTGCTTGTAACATGAAAACTAATGGAGCAATCTCGATGCTCTCATGGACAAATTGTAGAGAATCAAAATGCGAATAAAATGAGCCGTATCACGACTCGATCGTATTATAAGTAACGGAAAAAACCCGAAAAAAACTGGAAAAATCTGCGTTTTTCCAAACATTCATTGCACCGCCATTTTTCAAGTTGTAACCCAGGCTTTCCGCGACATAGTACTGATTGATATGTACTTTATGTGCAGGAAACTCAAGTGCTATTGGATTACCTACTTGGAGAAATATACAAACATGACCAAAAACGGGCGAGCACGAGATTTATAATTATGGTCCGATTTGATTCAAAATTGATAGGTGGGGGTTTTCGGGGACGGATATTATGAAAGTTTTGTCAAAATTCATGAGTTCAAGATGGCGGCCCCAAGATGGAGGACGAGTTTTGTGATTATGGTCCGATTCGATTCAAAATTGGTATGCGGCGGTTATGGCGGTCGGACATTTTTGAATTTTTTGTCAAAATTTATTAATTCAAGATGGCGGCCCCAAGATGAACGACGAGTTTTCTGATTATGGTAATATTTTATTCAAAATTGGTAGTGGGTTTTCAGGTTCGGAGATTATGAATTTTTTGTTAAAAATCTATAAATTCAAGATGGCGACTTCAGGATGCCGGACGAATTGGTGTATGAGAGTTTTTGGAGTAGGACATCATGATTTCTTTCAGCTCAAAACTTACAGGGAAGATACCTTGTAATAACGATGCTCTATTAGAAATGAACAGATTAAGGCGAACTAACTAAAGAGCCAAAAATTAAATAACTAATAAAAAAACCTTCTTAAATACAAGCTTTTATTTAAGCCGTTACTAAAACATATAAAATAAGTTTAAGTCATTGCTGACAATGATTTGATAATTTTTTGTTGAATTATTTCGTTTTAAAAAGGTTGTAGCGCGAATTGTAATAAAATTAATATTTCGTAAGTTGTTTCTTACCAACCAATCATTATCCAATGAAATTAATTGGTACCTACTTTTATGAACACTTCGCGCAACAAGCTTTTTGAAACCAAATAATTCAACAAAAAATAATTAAATCATTTGTCAGCGGCCTGACCGCCTCGTCGGACAACTTCGCGTCGAGGGCAATAAACACTTACTTTTTGCACTTGTTGCATAAATAATTATTTGCACTCAAAAATAGCCCACTTTTGACATTCAAAAGTCATCAAAAATGACATATTTTTAACGTAAGTATTGGAAAATAGTTATTTATACAATAAGAATATAAAGCGACACTTTTTTGCAAGCGCGAGAAGTTTTCATTTCAGTTAGCTTAGAACTTCTACCAGTAAAGTCCAGATTACTATACAAAAAAGGATATGATGCATTTGATAGTTGGTGTTCTCTGAAAAAAATATCTAAGGTATCAGAACCCGTCATTCTTGCGTATTTGGGAGGAAAATTTAAAACCATGAAACCGTCAACCCTGTGGTCGAAGTTTTCTATGTTAAAATCAACTTTAGCTGTCAACATGATTATCCCAAAGTGAAGGAATTTCTTAAATGAAAAAGTGCCGGCTATAAGCCGAAAAAGGCAAACGTTTTCACGAGAGAAGAGGTAACTACATTTTTGCTTGATCTGCGGATGAAAATTTTTTATTGTTGAAATTAGTCATGATTATGGAATTGTCAGGCGCCTGTCGTAGGGACGGACTTTCTAAAATGACAATACATGATATTGAGGACAAGGATTCTTATATAATTGTTAAAGTTCCTGATTCAAAAACGAAAATACAAAGAACATTTGTAGTTCCAAATAACAATGAACACAAGTTTTATCCAGCTGAAATTTGCCGTAAGTACCTACATGTTACTGCGTCCTAAGATAGCAGAAAACCCTACATGTTTTCTTCAGTATAAGAATGGAAAATGTACAGTTCAAGTAGTCGGAATAAATACTTTTGCAAAAATTCCGAGTATAATTGCATCATTTATTGGATTACCTAATACTGCAAACTATACTGTCAATAGTTTCAGAAGTTCCTCTAGAAAAGTGGAAATGTCCAAGTCGAGAACAATAATACTTGTAACATTATACAAGAAAAGCCATTTGATTTAGTATTACCAAAATCATCGTTTGGAATTAACATACTGAAACAGCAATTGTACTATTAATATAAATCATGTAAAAAATTAGTATGGATGGAATATTATTGAAATATGTTTAATAAAAAATTATTGAAATGAGAATGATGGGTATTGTGTATTACCTGTATTTAAACAACGTATTAGGTCCGTACTTTTTTGCACTCTGTTCACAAAAATAGCCTACTTTTGACATTTAAAAGTAATTAAAAATGGCACATTGTTGACGTACGTATTGGAAAATAGTATATCATGCTACAAGTTTATAAGTGAGCCTTCAAAGCACGCGCGAGTTTGAGGGCACGACGCGGAGCGGAATGCCCTCAATGTTGCAAGTGCTTTAAAGGCACTTATACACGTGTATCATACGCTATTTTACAAACATTATACCTGCATCATAACTTCAATAACAATGCTGGAAATGAATTTTAGATCAGGATAATGTTCCTTATATTTTAATACATCTGATGGCATGTCTTGTTGACAAGGATATAGCAATTAATAATAATAATAAAAAATTAAATTTATTCAGCAGCATCATACAGATTGGTTACAGAATGATAATGTTTACATAAAATCTGAATAAATTGAAATTACCACAGAAGGAGGGAAATCTCCTTGTGTTGTTTACAAGCTTTTTTGAAGTTCATATGATTGATATGAAAGTTGGACTTGTTTTTGTTACCTAGCAACCCTTAAAACACGGCGTGTTTTAATCTTGAGATTTCGCACGCTTTTTCATTTAATACACGGCGTTTTTCAATCTTGAGATTTCTCACGCTTTTTAGTTCATAAAACAAGGATTATGATGCAGGTATGATAAAAAAGGTTTTTTGCTCTTAAATGTTTATAACAAATTAAACAATGATAGTGAAATTGACCAAATGAGCAGGATTCTCAGCACCGAACCTAATTTCGAAAACTTGGCAAAAGTCATAGATAGGGATTGGCCGGAGAAAGTATATAAGGTGGCGAAAGTGAGGCATGCAAAGGTATATCAGGGAGATCCACAGGAAGACTTGGTGGTTTTCGTCGACCCAAAATAATGTGACACACGGGGAAGCGTACGACGAACTGAAAAATCAGTCCCCTAGTTCCTCTGATGGAGGAAGGTCTTGTGGAAGGCTCTATGGAGTTTGTTAAGATGCACATCGGCTTCATGAGCAGTAGGAGGAGAGATGTAGATGAAAACTACACACAATCGGTCTTTATCATGCCAATGACAATGAATGACGGAGGAGTGGGTGATGCGGAGTTAATGTATAAGCTGTTCGCACAGCTGAGAAATGAACTCGGTAACAAAAAAAAATAAGAATTGGGGCACTTGGAAAAACCAATCTTGACTACCTCAGGAAATGCTCAGAGATCGCGCTAAGGGGTTCTGAAATCGAGGCGACTCTGTGTGTAAAACACGAGGAGAGAAAAAAGACACCAAGAGTAAAAAGAGCCACACAACCCGAAAGGGACAAAATTATCATAAAGGCTCAAGAGGGAAAAACTTAGAGGAAGGAATACAAATAAGGTCCATTGAAAAAACGAACAGAGGTGATCTGATAATGGAAGTTGCAGGAGGTAAGGCTATGGACCTGAAGCAAAGCATACAAGAAAAAAATATTTAAACGATCGTGGTTATTAAAACAAACGAAATTATCGTACACATTACGGATATTGATGCCAGCATCGAAAAAAACGAAATCTCAAAGGCCGAAAATATTCAGGAAAGCCAATTCGGGATTATCTCTATGAGACCAACGCGAAGTGACAATCAGTCGGCTTCTGTCTACATGAAGAAAGAAATAGCGGAAAGGGTGGCAAATAGAGGAAACGTAAAGATTGGGTGGTTACAAAGCGATTTTAGGAAGAGAGCCTGCAGAGGTGCTACAGGTGCCACCTGTTCGGACACAGAAAGTAAGACTGCGAAAACGAGGATAGATCTCAACTCTGTCTTAGATGCACAAAGGCGGGATACACGGCCAAAGAATGCAAAAATCCACCAGCTTGCATTATCTGCAAGACCGAAGGACACAAATTGGACCAAACCAAATGTCCAGAATATAGAAAACTGATTAGGGAGGCGTAGACATAAAGAAAGATCGTCGGAGAACCATACAAAAAAATCATTGATAATACTCGGTGGATCAAAGACAAAAGATCAGACGTGAGTGTACTAGTCTTAAATAGGAGGCTGGAGATAGTGGAAACCAGCCCTGAAGAAGGCTACATAAGATTTACTTTGAAAAACTGTCAGTGTATTGCTGCTACATATCTCCAAACATTTCTTTCGAAGCGTTTAAACAGCGAGTGGATAAAATGATGGATGATGTCAGAAGACACAATGGGGAAAAAATTATCATGGGCGATATAAATGCCAAATCTACCTCATGGTGGTCGCCAAGAAGAGACATTTGAGGGGAATATTGGTGCGACTGGATGTCGACATTGAATCTGAGCATACTAAATGACAGTGAGAAACCAACCTTCATTAGAAGACAAACCGAGTCCTACATCGACATCACGTGTTCGACTCACAACATTCAAAAAATAATAAGGGACTGGCAGGTTTTGGAGGACGAAACCCTTCCCGACCATCTGTATACATTCTTCTCCCTGACAACAACAAACAGTAAGCCTCGAAACACGATAAATAGGTGTGCGATTGGGACTTGTTCAAAGAACTTGTGACCTGGAGAATAATAGCTGGGGTTGAAACAAAGGAGGACCTAGAGAAAGTATTGAAAGAAACTTACCGTGGGAGTCTCAAAGCAACAGAAAAAAACTATAACCCCCTTCTGGTGGAATGAAGATATTAAGAGAAAAAAACAAGAATGCCTCAGACTCAGAAGATCTTACACAAGAATAAACAAACATACACCAAGAAACGAAGATGAGATAAATGCAGCACGCGAAGACCAGAAACGATGCAGAAAGGAACTGCAATATCTGATCAACCCGTTCAAAAAGAAGCACTGGGACGACCTATGCAGGGAGCTTGAAGACGACATTTGGGGAAGGGGGTATAAAATAGCAGCAAAAAAAATGATTGGTTTTGCTCCATTCAACCTCGCAATTAAGAAAAAAATCTAAGCGGCAAATGAACTATTTCCAAAGAAAGCCCAGAACGGAAGATGCGCCTGATCTCTTCACGGAGGAGGAGCTGAAAAATGTGTTACAACAGATGAAGTCCGGAAAGGCACTTGGTCTCGATGGCATACATATGGATGCTTTCAAAATACTAGAAGAAATCGCACCCGAAACCATACTGGATACAATCAACAGCGTTCTTAGTGGAAAGCAGTTCCCGAAAGGATGGAAAAAGGCGAAACTGGTGCTGATACCGAAAGGTAAGCCAGAAGACATGAAACTCCGACATATGCCTACTGAACTCAATAAGTAAAGTTTACGAAGGACTGCTGAGGAGCAGACTGGAAAATGAAATAGAGTCCACTGGAGGACTCTCGGAACACCAGTACGGATTTCGCAAGAAACGATCCGCCATCCATGCCGTTGATAAGGTCGTGAGCATTGTAGAGAGTAGTAGAGAAAAGTGGCCTCTGCACAGAAATGCTTTCAACTCGTCATCCTGGGATATCATCCTGCAAAAACTGGAAGCAAGAGGTGTGGCAAACTACCTCCTAGAAATAGTCGACAGCTACCTGGGAGAAAGATCTTTACAGATCGAAAAAGATGTATACCTAGACGTTACGGCAGGCGTTCCACAAGGCTCCGTACTTGGACCAACTACAGAGTTGGTCCAAGCACGTGCCACAGGGAACGTGCTATATGACGACGTGTTAAGAGAACATACACCAGAGGGAGTTAGTCCGCTCGCATATCCAGACGATCTGGCGATAGTCATCACAGCCAGAAATAAAGAGGAACTGAACTGGAAAGGAGACGAGGTGTTACACCACATCAACATTTGGATGGAGAAAAATGAATTGGATCTAGCCCCCTCAGAGGACAGAGAAGAAAAGATGAGGTTATTTTCAGTTGCGAGGGTGGAATCCCTCGCAAGCAGAACATTGTTATTTGGCACCACGCTGAGGAAGATGTAACTTCAGAGAACACATCAAGGCTGCGACCCAAAAGGCTGAGGAGAAGATTGCGGCTCTGTCCTGAATGATGCCAAATTTAAGTGGCCCAGGGCCAAAGAAAAGAGAGATGGTGTATAACGTGGCACAGTCTATTCTTCTGTATGGAGCTCCCTGTTTGGCATGATCATATGAAAACAAAGAAATATAGAAAACTACTCACAAAAGTGCAGCATAGGATGCTCCTCATGGTAACAAGTGCATACTGCACGGTGTCCGCTAAGGCTCTGCAAGTAACCTCTGGTAAAGTATCAATAGAACTACTGGCTGAAGAAGAGACTGCACAGAAGAATAGATGGAAACAGTAGACAAGCTAAGAGGGAGGAAAGAACGAGCACCCTGAGCCAATGGCAATGGATGTGGGACCAAACAGAAAACGAAGCGCAATTGACAAAAACCTTGATACCAATCCTAGGAGAATGGACAGCCTGCGAGCACAGACGGGTTGTCTATTATCTATCACAAGTGCTCACAGGACACGGGTGATTCAGAGTATATCTAAAAAGAATCGACAAGGCTGAAAGCGACCTGTGCTTGTACTACGGGAAAATAGACACAGTGAAACACACTTTATTCACATGCGAAAGGTGGAGTCAAGAAAGGCACGAACTATATTTGAATATAGGTATACAACTTACCACTGGAAATATGATGGAAATTATGATAGCAAACGAGAAGAAATGGAACTCAATACACTCATCAATCAAATCAATAAAAACACAGAAGGAAACAGAAGAAAAATAGACAATTTAGCTGAGAATTAAGTTACGACAGACCACCCTCCACCTTGATGCCAAGCAAAAAGCAGTCCCGAGGTGGAAGAGTGAAAGAGAGAGGTTTAGTGGGCTCCACCCTAGAGTCCCACTCTGGTAGGGAAAGGCAGAATAAGTACCTGTGCGAGTATGAGCGTCCTCCCTGCAAATAAATGATAGTTCAGAACGTACAGGAAAAAGGCCTCATAATAACGATGCTTTAACAAAAATGCATAGATTAAGGCTTACTACCTAAAAAGCACAAAATAAAATAATTAATAAAAAACTTTTTTAAAGACAAGCTTTCATTCAAATGCGCTAAAAAGTAGAATATAATTGCTTTGGATGTGTGACGTAGGTTATTCCATGAGTTATAGATTCAAAAACTTGTCGCTTTTGTAGTCGAACTGAAAACTTTGCGCGACAAGCTCTTGAATCTATAACTCACGGAAAAACTTACGTCACCCATTATTTTTTACTCTTTAGCGCATTTGAATAAAAGCTTGCATTTAAAAAGGTTTTTTATTAATTATTTTATTCAACAGAAATACGAATGCAAATAAATTTGAGAATTTTTGAATAAATCCACCTTTTATTGCTTGGATTTTTGTTTGTAATAAACTACTTGCAGATAAGAGAGAGTTAATGGTTTATACATATATTGTAGAAATAACGTGTACACAAAAGTTTTTTTATGAATCTAACAGACTGACATCTAATATTATTATTTGACAACTTCATAACACTAACAGATATTTATATTCCAGTGAATCTAGATAATGTGGAAAGATTATACATTTTATATTCAACACCCTCCCTTAATCGATACACTCTGAAAAATATTTCTATAGCTTTAACAATACAAAAATAAAAATAGTTCAAAGAACATTCTTTGGTACCTGTTTTAAAAATAAAACAAATTCAAATTATTGGCACCACATTTACATTTGTGTGTTAGTATCAGCTAATGGCACACAATCCCAAACCCGAGACACAGAACTGATATTTAGGTCCATTTAAACCTTTAGTTAACACATCTGCATACATTTCCTCGGTTGGCATATATCTAACAGAAATAGAACCGTTCTGAATACATTCACGAACATAGTGATACTTTATCTCTATATGTTTTGAACGATTGTGATGCACAGGATTGTGCAACAATTTCTGACAACTTTGATTATCATTCCAAATGACTACAGGTTCACATGCAACATTCAGCTCTTTTAGTAATCCTGAGATGTGAACTGCTTCTCTGCTTGCCTCGCTGACAGCCATGTATTCCGCTTCAGTCGACGAAAGTGCCACAGATCTCTGCTTACGAGACTCCCAGCTTATACAACCCCCAGCTAGAATGTATGTGTAGCCAGTATAGGATCGCCTGTTAACTTGATCCGCTGCCCAAACTGCATCTGCGTAGCCTGTCAACCCTGGATTACCTCTTTGGAATTTCAGACACATCCCTTTAGTTCCTTGGAGATACCTGAGTACTCGTTTACCAGCTTGCCAATGTTGCTGACCAAATCTGCTATTAAACTGACTTAATACACTCACACTGTGAGCTATGTCTGCTCTACAGCACACAGCTTGATACGGAAGATTTGCAGCTTCTTCTATCTCTTCTTGGCTAGGAAGAGTAAGATGGCTTCTCACATCCAATGGTGTTTTGACAGCCTTACATTCTTCCATCTGAATTTGCGGAGAACGTCTCCAATGTATCTCTCTTGATCCAGACAAATGACTCCACTTTCTCTGCTCCGGCGTATTCTTATGCCAAGAAAATTATTCACTGGACCTAAATCCTTCATTTTGAATTGCTTCTGGAGTTCTAGCTTCAAATTTTTCATTTCAGTTTTGTCATTAGAAAGTAAGAAAAAATCGTCTACATAAAGACCTAGGATAACAATCTTCTTTCCTTCATTCTTCAAGTAAAGACATGGTTCATGATTTGATCTGTGAAATCCCAAGCCTTCTATGGTTTCATGAGCTTTCTTGTTCCATTGTCTTGAAGCCTGCTTGAGTCCGTAGATTGCTTTAAGCAATTTACATACTTTGTTTTCTTCAGCTTTAACACCTTCTGGAACCTCCGTGAAAACATCTTCAAGATCGCCATTCAAGAACGCTGTGATCACGTCTAAATGATGCACCTCTAGATCATATTCTGCTGCAAGTGCTAGAAGAAGTCTCACTGTTGAAAAACGGATGACTGGTGCAAAGGTCTCTTGATAGTCCACTCCACTTTTCTGACTAAATCCTTTTGCTACTAGTCGCGCTTTATATTTTGAAACATACCCTTCTGAGTTTCTTTTTATCTTGAACACCCACTTGCTCTTAATGATTCTCCTGTTGTGTGGTGGATCGACTAGTTCCCACACTTGATTTTCATTCAAGGAACGTAATTCTTCATTCATGGCTTCTTCCCAGTGCTTCTTGTTATAGCTTGATAGAGCTTCTTCCACTGTGTCTGGTTCTTCTGGATATTCATGCTTCATTTCTGCTGTCAATAGAGCTTGGTATAAAATCATACCATCTGGAAGCTTTGGTGGATGTCTCTCCCTTGTAGATTTTCTTTGAATGTGAGGTGTTTCTTCATCATCACCTACAATTTCTTCTTGATTTTTCTGATCTTGTATTCCTTGATTTATTTCTAGATCATCAACATGCAAATTACTTAGATCTGGAACTTCACCTGTCCATGCTTCATATGGAGTCTTGTTCACCAGTGCCTTGGTTGGTGAACGATTCTTCAGGTAAATTGCTGTATTGACGGCTTCTCCCCAGTAGATATGACTGAGATTAGCATCTTGCATCATTGTTCTTGCTTTCTCAATCACTGTGCGATTGCACCTTTCAGAAACTCCATTCTGTTCTGGGCTGTACTGTAGTCTGCCGTTTTATTCCATGCTTCTGCAAGAAGGTATCAAAATCTGCATTGATATATTCTTTTCCATTGTCACTTCTCAATATCTTTATTTTCTTTCCTGTTTCTGTTTCCACTTCTTTCTTGAAAATCTTGAATTTCTCGAGCACTTCATTCTTATTTTTCAGTAAATACCCGAAGGTCATCCTTGTATGATCATCGGTGAACATAAGTAAGCAGCGTGCACTGCTAAATGAATTTTCACTCATCGGGCCACAAACATCACTGTGGATTATTTCCAATTTATCTCCTGCTCTTGTAGCTCCTTCTTTGTTGAAGGGTAATCTACATTGTTTGCCTTCAATACATGCAACACAGGGTTCATCTTGAGTCTCTGGAAAATCTATGCCAACTGCCATACCTCCTTTAAGCATTTTTATACCTTTGGGGTTAAGATGTTCCATTCGTCTATGCCAAAGTTGGTAGGTTTCTTTGCATTTGCTTATGAGTGCAGGTTCTTGACTCTCCTTACTAATGAATGTATTATTCCTTGGACTAACCGTATCCAACTTGTACATACCATCTGCATAGCTTGCTGTGCCCTGTAATTTTCCTGCAACAGTAAATATTCCACTGTCATAAATCTGACAGCCTTCTGCTGTGAAAACCACGAGTAGTCCTTTCCGCACCAGTTGACTAACTCATAACAAACTAGCTGATAGGCCTGGAACATAGATCACATCTTTTATGGTTTTAGCTGGATTTTCACTCTGTGCCATAATTACATCCACTTCACCAATTCCTTTGGTTTCCAATTTTTTATTATTGGCTACAGTAACTTCTCTCTTGTTACTTATTTCTTGGAAATTCTTCAACCAGTCTTTATTGCATGTCATGTGAGACGATGCTCCTGAGTCAACATACCAGGTACTTGCACTGAAACCTGCTGACATTGCTGACAGAAATGCATTAACTCCTTTGCTTTCCATCTTCTGATTATAGCTTGAGTTTCCTTGAACATTTCCTTGTTTCACTTTTTCAGGTTTTCTTAGTGGTGTTGGACATTGAGGGCTCTTATGTCCATATTTATTACAGTTGTAACACTTTGGACCTTTATTTCTGTGTTTTTCATTTGTCTGCTTGCTCACATTCTTATTCTGGAATTTAACTCTTAGAGCACTTTCACTTGATGTCTTTTGTGTTTCTTCTTGTCCGCGGACATCATCTTGCATCAACTTTGAACATAATCTGCAGAAATCTTAATGTTCAGATTTTCAATTGCCATTATTAGTGGTTCAAACTTAGCTGGCAATCCATTCAGCATTAACACACCAATAAATTCATCTTCAATTGGAGAACTGCTGTGCAATTGATGTAATGCAAGTAAGATAGTCTTCCATGGTTTGAAAATCTTCATACTTGGAGCTAAACAGTCTTCTTAACAATGCTAATATTCTGGTCATCCCTTTAGCTTCGATTGCACTCTTCAGATTATCCCACGTATCTTTGGTTGTATTAGCATTCCTTATGTGAGTAAATACACTTGGCTTTACCATGAGGCATATCTTAGATCTTGTCCTGGCATCTCTCTTCTGGTTCGTGTCCACGCCCTGTACACAATCCCATAAATCCTCATGTATGAGATACATTTCCATTTGAAACTTCCATGTATTATAGTTACTGCTTCCTTCTAGTCTCTCAATGTTAGGAAGGGGTGAGGATCCTATGTAAGTATATGTGCTTGGTTGTAGGCCTGATGTGCCTGCAGTAGCTGCACTAGTATTCCTTGTATTTGAGCTCTGTGATTCTTCATCGCCATCTTGGCACTTTGATATGCAGTGGCAATGCAAGCACAAATAAATCTCTAAATAACTGGCAACTAATCTTGTATCACACGTTCCTCTCTTCTTTTACTTCTTACTGCGCAACAGGTCACTTACTGGGCCCATAACCTTTTGAATAAATCCACCTTTTATTGCTTGGATTTTTGTTTGTAATAAACTACTTGCAGATAAGAAAGAGTTAATGGTTTATACATATATTGTAGAAATAACGTGTACACAAATGAATCTAACAGACTGACATCTAATATTATTATTTGACAACTTCATAACACTAACAGATATTTATATTCCAGTGAGTCTAGATAATGTGGAGAGATTATACATTTTATATTCAACAAGAATGAACATTATATAAAAGACTCATTTGAGGTCTCCAACAAATTTTACACATTCAGACAATTATGTTCTGGCAAGTCTATATGTCATCTCCCCTTTTAGCAATGTCTATTTGGATGCTCGTATCAGAGCAATACACAAAAATTGCGGTCGGATCGATAATTATTCTTTCATTAACGAAGAAAGAGACATTTTCTAACTATTTTTTGATGATACATATTTTTCATTCAATAACAACATTTATAAACAAACTTTTGGTACCCCAATGAGGCCTCTATTTCACCCATTTTGGCAGCGTACGTTATGGATGATTCGTTAGACAATGTTATTCCACTTTTATCTTTCAATCTGAACTTCATAAAAAAAATATGTTGATGATATCATAATAGCATTACCGAATGATGTCGTAGATGAGATTCTCAATACCTTCAATAGCTACGATCCTCACATCCAGTTGACAATTGAAACGGAGAACAACGATAATTTTTGTACCATTTCTTTACACCATGCTTATACGAACAACAGATAACAAGCTACTGGTAGATTGGTATAGGAAACCATGCAGCTCAGAAAGATGCCTGAATTACCACTCATATCATAAACAGTCTATAGTTGATGAAAGTGAAATTAGTGAAATAAATGAAATTGAGGGTAATGAAAATATCAGATCCCAGATTCTATAAACAAAATTTAAATATTATCTTTAACATTTTTTAGAAAATTATTATCCTAAAACGTTACTCAATAACATTATTTGTTACTCAATAACATTATTTGTAATACACACCATCTTACCTGGAAGAACCAGCCTCAAACAGTAATTTAAACATTGTCTTAAACAACAATGAATCTAACACTATTCCTAATCAACCTTTTTTTACTTCATTACCATATATAAGAGAGATCACTCCTAAACTCACCAGATTATTTCACTTTCCTGAAAAATTTAAAATAGCATATAAAACATTTCTAACAATCAGATCAAATTATTCTAAAGTTAAAATTCCTTGTCAAGGTTGTAATAAACAATATATTGGTCAAACGCGAAGAACATTATCAAACAGCATAATTTCGCACAAAAGTGACTGCAGATTGCACCCCGAAAGATGTGCTCTGGCAGAACATGTCAATAATTTTGACCATCAGATGAATTATGATTCAGTGAAAGTGCTAACGACATAGTCACATACAACTAAGAGAACATTCTTAGAAATGGCTTTCATTTCAGAAGCAAACAATTGCATCAATAAAAAACAGATATGAACCATTTGAGTGAGTTCTACTCTCCTATTTGTCTTTAGGTATCAATCCAAATAGTGGCAACAATGTAATATCAAATAATAGTACTATTTAAAATCACCAGATTACGGTAATAACAGTTGGTACTAGTCCAACAGTTGGTACCACTGAAACCACTTCCAATTGACACCTGTCATGTGTATTTGAACTAAATCAAATTGCGGGAATTATTTCTAACCTGTCAGTTCCACTAGTCATACCACATAGAGTAGACAGTTATATTCATATAATTTCACACAATTTTATTATGCTATTATTGATAAACTTTTAGCAGAATTACAAAAGAGAAAATCTGCCTATGATGAAATTTACACAAAATTTGGGTTTCTGGTCAATTTAAAAAATTTAAATGAAATCACAATTAGAAAGAATGCTGCAAAGTTGTGCGAAACGTATATGGACAATTCAGAAAATAATTTTATTGAGCAATGCCTTAATTTTCAACAAGTATATTTATTGGAAAATAAAGAAAATATATCTACTGCGAAACTTAGTTTATGGACAATAATTGAGTCTAAATTTCCTAAAATTCGCATTTTTTTAAGTATGGCCACTACAAATTGCAGTGGCAAAGATCTTTTTCGCAGCATTGAAAAGGATAAAAAATCTTTTACGGTCTTCTTTGGGACATAGCAAATCAAATGATTTGAGTATTTTATCCATAGAGAGTGACTTATTTAATGACTTAAATACGTGTGATATTATTAATCCAATTGCAAAAGAAAAAGTTACTTTTGTTAGTTGTTTACTTTAAAGTTTGTTTGTGTTTATGTGTAAATTGACTTTGTCTAGTTCTGACACTTTTGTATAACTTCACTGGTCACCGCCCTCCCGTATATTTTCTCCCACTAGCTATACCGTATTTTTTTATGAAGAGGGGCGCATTATTTTTAGTAGCCCACGGGCGCCTAATATTTTAGGACGGCCCTGCCTGATAGATGTTTCAAGAGGACCAGGGCCGGATTAAAAGGTGTGGAGGCCCTGGGGCAATAAAGGAGTGGAGGCCCCTAATTATTTTTCAATTTTTTTTGTTTTTATTTATTGCGGAACAAATCAAATTATTTCGACACGAGCATATGTAGGTATAATAAAATACAAGAAATAAATTAAATTACAGCGTAAACAAATGGATTCTTGCGAGCTTTTTTCGACGAAAAATCATTGATGATTTCAGTCAAATCCAGCATCCGGAGAAAATCATTCTCAATGCTAAGAAGCGATAACTTTGATAGGCGGCTTTGTCTCATCGTAATTCGCCTATTTTTTACATTTTTCATTTTTAAAAAGGGGCGCTTTCCAGTGCAATTTGACATCATCACATTCTCAGTTGTAATATCACAAGAGAGTGAAAATAATTCGACAGATTTTCGAAAACTTGTTGCCCAGCAATAGACAAGAGAGACCAACTGGCTCGAGTGGCTATTGCCAACAAGTTTGAGAAATAAATCTAGATAATTATTTTCTACTATATCGAACTCTCGTGTGGTATTCTTTAGATTATTTTTTGATGTTACGATCATAAACACATATCCTTGCAAAATAATATAATGTACTAAACCGGTTTTGATTCATTTCATACTTTTCATGCGAATTGATGACAGACGTCAAATTAAAAATATAGGTTGTCAGACAATGAAAACAAAATACCTCAAATTATTCCCGCGACAATTTTCTAGGTAGAATATTCCCACTATTGATTGGCCAAAACGTATATGAATTATTTGAATTGAACGTGTCCATTGGTTTCTAGCAATGTCAAAAAATAATCACTGTAATTTCAATGTTTGAAAATGTAGCTCTGAAATTTTGGTTTTCAAGAATTTGATAGTAGAACATCTTAGATTGGTCTTTTTGATAGTCCTTTTTCAGAAGGATTTACATTTGTTGCGGAATGTCATCCTTCTCTTAGACTCACACTTTCAGATTTCGGGGATTTCTCTGTTACAAGCGCGCCACTCAGCGGACACTTGTCAACACCAATAAATAGGAAAAACAGGTATAGACGGGCAAAGTGTTTGTAGAATCGGCAGAAAAATAGTCAACAGAATTTGAACTTTTGTTCTATTATGGAATGCGCACAGGGCTCTTATAAATAATTTGATGCAATCATATTCATAAATTGAAATATTATTTTCTTTTGCTTATGATTATTGAATTTCATTGTGCATCTGGATCGCTTGTGTCATTCAATCAATCAATCAATCAATCAATATATACTTTATTGTCTGAAGAGTTGATTCTTATTGACAAAGCATGAAAATAGAAAAAAAAATAAGAAATGTATAGATAATTAGATACGTGAATGTCAAATGGATAAAATGTACAACATAAAAGATAAATATTACATATATGAATAAAAAACATATTGTCAATCTCCTTTAAAAAAGAAGGACTATTGAAACAACACATTATAAAATACGATGTCATTTTTTTTAAAAAAAAAAAGATAAAAATAAAAAAATAAAGAATTCAAGTGGATAAAATGACGAACATAAAAGAAAAATTTAACCTATAAAATAAAAAACATATTGTCAATCTACTTTAAAAAAGAAGGACTATTGAAACAACACATTATAAACAAACACATTATAAAATAAGATGTCATTAACAAAAGGGTAACTAACTAACTAACAATTACCACCCTTAAGATTTAACAGTAGTCTTGCATAATAAATGTTATGTTTCTATAACTGGCTGGCAGATGATTATATATTTTTTTGCTTTCATACATGATGGAGTTTTTTGTCAGACTAGATTTAGGTAAGGGTAAGGGAACACAACTTTCATTTCTTGTTTTATGTTTTCGTGTTTCAGTAGGTGTTGAACCATATTTTGTGTGGATGAGGCATACAGTTTCCAAAATAAATAAACAAACGAGTGATAATATTTGTTGGCTAATAAAAAGTGGTTTGCAGTGATCGTGATATTGAGCTTTACACAGGTATCGGATTGCTCTTTTTTGTAGAATAAAAACACATTGAAACAGCTGGTTATTGCATAAACCCCAGAAGGCAATGCCATACCTCAAATGTGACTCAACTAGGGAAAAGTAGACCATCCTAGCCGAGGCTACGTTTAATTCTCTTGAAACAATTTTCATTGCAAAGCAGCTAGAGGCTAACTTCTTGCTCAAGGTCGTTACATGCTCATCAAATTTTAGCTTGTTGTCTATAATTAGACCTAGAAACTTAGTTTGTGGCTTATTTGTTATAATCTGGTTATCTAAGTACAAATTATCAAAGTCAAACTTAAGGGTGACTAGATTTGTTTTTTTTAAATTGAAACAGAGTCGATTGGAGTCACACCATTGCTTAATTTTTCTAGATCGAGAGCAATTGATTCTTTCAAGTGATTTATGTCTTTGCTATGCCATAGAATGGTGGTGTCATCCGCAAAGAAAGTGAATTTTCCTTGGATGCGAATGGTGGCTAGGTCATTTAGATACAATAAAAATAGAATAGGACCTAGAACCGACCCTTGTGGAACGCCCATTGCGACTTTGCCACTGTTAGAGTAGTTTTCCTGTATTTTTACTACTTGACTCCTTTCTGACAAGTACGTGCGGAACCAGTCTAATGAGGAATTTCGGAAACCGTAAAATTGTAGTTTTTGCAGTAATATCTCATGGCTGACACAATCAAACAACTTGGAGAAGTCGCAAAATACCGCCGCTACGGTTTCTCCATTATTCAAAGTAACATATGTATTTTCTAGCAACGAGAAAAAAGCATCATTTGTGCTTTTCGAGTTTTGAAATCCAAATTGGGCATGGCTTAATATGTCATTTCTGGTAAGATGTACCATCATTCTTCTTTTGACTAGTTTTTCTATTATTTTGGATAATGTTGATAATAATGAAATTGGGCGAAAGTTCGAGGGATCATCTGAGTCACCACCTTTGTACAAGGGGATTACAACTGCTTGTTTCAAGCAGGAAGGGAACTGTCCCATTCTGAAGGAACTGTTAATTGCCTCAGCTAGGGTGAGTAGGACATGGTCAGGTAGATTTTGAAAAATTTTTACAGATAGGCCGTCCATACCCGATGAGTTCTTATTTTTTATTTCATTGATAACCTCTTTCAGCTATGTCAGTATCTTCAAGGTGAAAATTTTGTGCAATGCTAACATACTTCAGATAGTCTAAAGAGTCGACCTGTGAATTGAGATTGGTTGTGAGTTTGTGGCCTATGGAGCAATAGAAGTTATTTAAAATATCAATTTCAATATTGATTGGTTGTGATTTATTTTTCCTCTTAGTTCATTAATTATCATCCAATTCTCTCTTGTTTTATTTTTTGAGTTTTTTAAACGATTATTGTAGTATGTCTCTTTTGCATTATTGATAACTTGTTTATATATACGTTTGTAAGCATTGAAATAAGTTATAAAAAAACCATTTTGTACTTGTTTTCTTATGGTATGCAACGACCTCAAGTTTCGTGCAGATATTTTGATGCCTTTAGTTATCCACGGTTTTTTATTTTTTATTTTGAGCTTTTGCAATGGAAAACAGTTCTCAAATGAGGTTGATAAATAATTATGAAATGTATTGATAGGTTCCTCGGAATATTTGAGAGTGTTCCATGGTATCTGTTGACATTTATTCTGCAATTTTATGAAATTTTTTGCACTAAAAATCCTGCCATACCTAAAACCATTTTTATGAGGTGTGATATTGAAGTTGTTGGACTGGAAAAATACTGCTTCATGATCAGAGATACCTGCAGGAATAGTACAACTAATACTATGTCTATCTAAATTTGAACACATATAGTCAATTATAGTAGCAGAATTTTTGATGATACGTGTTGGTTGTTCAACATGCATCATTATGTTGAAGGAGGACAACAAATTCCTTAAATTTTCTCTAGCTAGGGAGTATTCAGCAAAATTTACATTAAAATCACCGGCTAATATGATGTGAGCATTAGGCGGCAAGCTGGATAAAAGAGTTTCAAGTTTTTCTAAAAAGGTATTCACATCAGAAATGGGTGCTCTGTAAAGGCAGATAAGGAATATATTATTTTTTCGCTCATGTACTAGAGAGAATTCAAACTCTTTTTCCACTATTAGGTAGTCATATCTATCTACAGCAATAAGCCTGAGATTGTGAATTTTATTTTAATTCCCTAAAATCATAGTACCACCATTCTTAAATTGATTCCTGCAATTCTTAGCAACTAATACATAATTTGGAATATAACAAGTTTCAGAATTTAGTAGCCAGTGTTCAGTTAGTAAGATGAAGGTTGGCAAACCCTGCTCCTCTACAAATATCGCAAGATCATCGACTTTATTTCTGATACATTGAATGTTCAATAATATAATTGATAATGTGCTATCACCTAATCTATTGTGGAGTCTTCTCGAGTTTTCGCTAAAAAAGAATTCAGTTCTGATGTATCACATTCAATTTTATCATTGTTGATTAAATTACTTCCTAGATTATTGTTGAGAGTTTTCAAAACAATGTTATTACAAGATAATCTGAAGTTTAGGGTAACTTCTACCTTTTCAATTACTTCAAATTTACTTCTGTGTTGTTTGCTGTCACTAATAAAAGTAATTGAACAGTTTCTATTTGCTTTGGTGAAGTGGCTGATAGCCTTTCTTATAATATTGATGATGACTCTATCAGAGCTTGAGTGACATTCTGAAATAATTAATAAGTTAGTTGTTTTACTTATGTTCAAAATATTCCTTAATGCTAGGTTTAGAGATCTGGAGTTGCTTACATTGATGGTATTGAACAGAATCATAACAAAGTCTTTCTGGCCATATTGTAATGTATCACAGAAAATGTTTTTTGTTATATCAGACAGCTCAGTGTTGGGCTTGATGATTTCGTCCAAGTTAAGATTCAATTTGTTCCTAGTTATGATTGAGAACAGAAGTTTTTTGAATCCAGTTGCGTATTGGTCCCCGACAATCATAATCCTATGTTGAGGTGGTGATGCATCATCCACATGAGTCTCAATTTCTTCTGGAGTCACATGGGTCTCCATCAGTTCCCTTTCTAATGTAGTGTACTCTTCAGTTGCATCATGACTTCCATTCATTATTCGATTGCTGGAATCCGATTCACATTCAATAATTTCTACAGTGAAATCGGAATTTTGATTTTTTTTGAGATTATCACGCACTGTTTTGACTTTATTTCCTTTTTTTATTTTTTATTTCTAGTGCTTCTCTTTTTTTTCTTTTTTTTCGTCCTTCGCTGCATTTTTTTCTGATTTTCTTCATTTTTTTCACTTTTTTTGGAGATTGATCAGTTCCTTTGATACAGGAATTTATATCTTTGTTACTTTCATTTGTCAAGATGTTGTCTTTTAATTCATTTTTTATTTCTAACAACTTTTTGTCAAGTTTGTTATTCAGGTCAATCAATTCCTCTATTTGATTTCTTAGCAGGAGTACTTCGGCAAGATGTGAATTTTTTTCTTCCATCAATTTCAATTCAGCCTTCATCACATCTACTTTCTTTTCTTCAAGATTATCACTTAGTTCCTTCATCAAGACTTGCTGGCTCTCGATTTGTGCCTGATAGCTTTTTTCTACTTCAACAACATCCTCCTCAAAAGCCTGAGAAGTTCTTCGAATTTTTAAAATGTAGGCTTCTTTTTCTCTTTGTTCCTGTTTCATATCTGCTATTAACTTCTCCATATTGACTTGTTCAACGTTATTTTCCTGATCTTCTGCTTTTTGTGCACATAATCCAGAGCAGTAGATTTTATGTTTATCCACAATCATATGTCCTTTGTTTCTTCCAAGGCAACTTTTGTGAAAAATATTGAAACAAAATATACAGACATATTGAAAAGGGAAACATCCTGTTTATATTTTCAACAAATCAATACAGACATAGTTGTTCAGATCTTTCTTACAGCATTTAAATTGAAAATCCATCTTGTATCTTGGTCATACACTCGGGGGTCGGGGAGAGTCAATATCTCTTCTAATTCAGAATAGGTAGACAATTGTCCTGAGTCAGGTCCTGCTTTTCCAAAGCATGTATTCTCGTTCGTTGAAGATCAGTCACAAAAAACGTAGGAAATACTTAGCTGATAAGAAATGGAATTCCAAAACACACAGGTCAATACTCTCCAAGATAAAAACACAAAATTTTAGGCGAGATATAAATTAGACTGATAATGAGCGTTTTTTTTTTTTTTTTTTGGGAACAGTTTTTTGGGAACAGTTATTGTTTGGAGATTAATTAATTGTACTTTTTACACAACAAAACAAATCGTAGATCCTTAACCTTACTAATCACTGAGGAAAATGTACACTTTAGAATGATGTTAAACACAGCTATTATTTATAACTTAAACACACTTAAAAAATAGAATGTTTAGGAGCATTTATAAACCGAGACATTCACATTGAATACAATTGAAGAATACATCGACAGAAAATCCTTCATTTAATAAAAAAATTTTTTTTTTTTTTAATTCAATTGTTCTTGTTTTTTCAGCTGATTTCCATACGATATAATATTTTGCATAATAGTATGATGTTTTACTTGGTGATTGTTTCTCGCATATACACATGATTCATCAGATCGAAGATTAATATTAACCATGGATTTTGACAAGAATACAAAACATGTTTTTGAATGTTTAAAACGAAAAATGAGAGGAAAAAGTGGGAGAACTGCTCTTTCGTTGTCAGATTTTGTATATATAATTTTGCATATCCTTCGGTATTTGTTAGGAAATTTTACCTAAAAATTTATATTGTGGAGGCCCCTATCTTGTGGAGGCCCCGGGGCTGCAGCCCCGTTTGCCCCCCTCTTAATCCGGCTCTGAAAAGGACCCTAACTTAAAAGAAAAAATCGGATAGTTATTCGATTTTCTTTTAACCCAGACTTGTCAGGGACCTCATATAGCATGAATGCGTTGAGAAAGAATGTTTTTCCAATAAAAACTTTTAAACAAAAAATTAAACCGACGAAATACGAAACTGAAAAGTTAAAAATAAAATAAACCTTCTTAGTCTCAATAACTAAGCTCCTAAACTAATGTAAGTAACTAATTTTGAGTCGGCGCCAAACAAACAAGCAAATGAATTAGGTAAGGCGTAAAATGAGGGCATCGAATTGCGTAGTGACATTCTGATAATTTTTTTGAAGTAATTTAATGATCTTCATTGGTTGTTCGTTTGGCGCCGACTCAAAATTAGTTACTTACATTAGTTTAGGAGCTTAGTTATTGAGAGTAAGAAGGTTTATTTTATTTTTTCACTTTTCAGTTCCGTATTTTGTCGGTTTAATTTTTTGTTAAGTTTTTATTTTTTAATTTTTTGTGGCTGAAATCTACTAATTACTACCTACTTGTTTTTTGATTACTTCCAAAATACTTACTTACCCACCTTACTTCAACTATTACCAGTGAAATAATATAATTATCTATTTTTACTATTTGTTGTAATATAAATTATTTTTGTTGTTCTGGTTAGTTCATTTCATTACTTTGTATATCATTCCATCCTCTCATAGAAAATCATGATTGTGACAGATGTGGAATAATGACAGTAGCGATCTGTCATTGTCAACTACATATGTGTGTGTGCCAATGTTCACAAGTGAAAAATCAATTATCCCCTATTTTTCTACCCGTAAGGGTGGATAATTTCATTCGAAATCCAAATATGAGGTATACCCTATCTATTAAAAAAAGAATCATCCAAATCGAGGAACCCAGTACAAAGTTATGCCTGATAGAATCGGTTAACGGACCAGAATTCAGAGGGTGAGTGATCAATATCCTTTATTTTGCTTCCCTTACGGGTACATTTCATCTTTTGAATTCAAATGGGACCAACTTCGAAGTACACCCTATTCACTGAAAAAAGAATTATCGGAATCGGATGTCTCAGTAAAAAGTTATGCGTGATCATACATAAAATATAAAAATAAAAAAATAAAAATATACGCGTCGACTAGAGAACATCCTCCTTTTTGGTTTCGTCGGTTAAAAAAGAACTCGCCAGAAGTAACATTGATGCAAGATTAGCATCGCAATTCGCTAGGTCTCCAATACATTTTTGTCAACGAAAATCTATTTCATGCTTCCAGGATCATCAGAAAGACTGGAAAAATTGAGAAACACATTTTTTAGGAGCAATTTCACTTCGCAATGCTGGAAACTATCCGAATAAAAATAAAAAATTTACACTTTCAGACTTTTTCTTTCGAGTTAGGGTCTTTTTACAATATCCATCAGATGTAGTTCGATGTCCAGCATGTGCCTTAGCCCAGGAAGTAGTTGTTTTTTGTTAGATATTACAAAAATATCTTCATTTTTATAATAGATTTCACAATTTCCACAGAAATATTTCTATTCAATTGTGAATGTTTCCCTTTTCAATATTTCATGAAGATTAATAAATAAAATAAATAAACTCAAGTACTTCCTTGATCCAGAAAGAAGACAAATATGTTTAACAAATCTTTTATTCAAAAACTAATCCAAAAATAATTTATATTTTCAAGTACTTACATTACATATACTATATATATCTCCAGAAAGCTCAAAAACTCAAATATCAAAGTTTAAATCATCTTCGGGGCATTCAAAAATGTTGGAAGACTGTGATGCTGCAAGACGATTACTTCCCATTAAACTATCAAAATAACTAGTACCTTTGGAGGATTTTTTCAAAATGCTAGATTTAGGTGAAAATCTTGATACAGATATATTTTTTAATATTTGAGTTGAATGAGCAACACCACTTTTGGGATCTAACATACTATCAGCCTTGTTTTGGGCATCATTTTGGTCCTGAATATCTAGGCTATCCCAATCAAAGTCCAGATCAATATTGAAACGATCATTCACCCCCGGCATATGTTTTAACATTTCCAAGTCATTCTGGTAAGAACCAATACTGTCGTCACTTCCACCTTTCCTTTTCAATATTTTTTTTTTCTTTTCGTGTTCACTAGAATTCCATTTGAGATTCATTCGTTTTCCTGTTTCATTTTCAAGGTTCACCTCTGCACTTGAATTTTCAACAAGCATCTTCATACTATCAACATTTCTTTTCGCCATTTCATCATTTATAATATTTTTTTGAGAATTTTCTTTTCCATGCGATGAAACTTGTTTTGAAATTGTGTTCTCATCAAACTGCTCATGATCAGTTATTGGGTCCTTCTTTATTCGTGAAAACTTGAACTTTTTCAGTTTATCCCTGATGCTTTGAGCAGAACTTGATTTTTGTACATTATCTGATACTCCAATATTAGAAATTGGTGGATTTTCATTTGATTCAACCCTTAAATTTCCATTTGTTTTTGGCAAAATGTTTTGTGGCGAATCTTTGTTTTCTTTACATCTACTAGGTCCAGGTTTACTTGAATCTGGATTACCAAATGAGTTGAACCCATTGTCATTTTCATTGGAATCTATTTTCTGTCGAATATTTTCATGAGATGCTTTTTGGGATGGAAATTTAGATTTGATATCACCATCAACTCCTTTCTTTGAAGTAGAATCATCAAACAAAACTGTATCGGAGTCGAATAGGCTAGATTTTGATATTTTTACTAATGTTCTCTTAGGAATAGACTTCATCTTATCTGTTGCTTTGAGTGTTGTTTTAGTATTAATAGTTTTTGCTTGGGAATCAACAGTTTTACCACTTTTATTTTTTGTATCGGGAATATCAAATGAAATGGTATCATACCCTTCGTCCCATTCTGAATCGAAAAAGCTAGACTTTTTATCAGGACCAGACTTCATTTCAACATTATTTATTCTGTCAGAACTTGAAGTATTATTACTGACGGAGTTTCCGGGATTCAAAAACTCATTTTCGTTTTGCTGAACAGAATCACATTGTTTTTCTTCAACAGAATGTGTATCTCTCTCTATTCTAGCATTATCATTCATCGTGTTCCCAATAACCAGATCTCGGCAATTGAAAAACCTCGACTGTACGCTGTTACTTCTGCTCTTACTCAATTGATTTATTTCTTTTTCGAGTATTTGAGGTAACTGAAGTTTATTCATGATGACCTCTAACATTTGACGATAATCTCTGACAGGCTTTTCGGGAAACACGCTGTTCAAAGTAACATTCAAATTAAGAATAGCGGAATCCCAATCCATTGCGGTATCAACAAGAATTATTGCATAAATACTGTCAATAATTTCAACGCTCTCATGATACATCAGTCTTGCATGTCCCTGGGATAACCTGAAGCATAGTCGTTATATTTGCAAAATTACAATAAAATCAACTCTCACCTCACCAAACTTTCCAATAACCTAACAGTAGTTCTTGCCTTATTTCTAGTATCTATCCTACGTTGCATTTGATAGTAAGTTCCTAGAATAGTTTCAGCATCTTTGCTAAGTTTGGGCTGATTTTTTTTTATGGTAACAAAATATGTCTGAAAAAAGTTTGAAATTAAGACTTGAGTAAAAAAAAATACTCTGGGTAATATACCTGCAAAATATCCAATGTCCATAAGCCAGAATCAGTTAATTTAGAGAAATTGTCTCCGCCATTCAGTATATAATCAGCGACTCGTTCATCCCACTCCTGATTCACAGTGTCTCTTAATAATAAAATGAGATCAAAACGACTTAATAGAGGGCTTGGCAAAGCTATGTTCATACACAGTGGCTGGGAGGGGTCCAGGTTTCCTTTTGGATTACAGGCAGCCAAAATTGAACACCTCGTATTGAGTTTACAAACCATACTAGCCTGAAATCAAGTTTTCTATAAAAATTCATAATTGGGAGAATATATATATATATATATATATATATATATATATATATATATATATATTTATATATGAAAAGGTAGTCTTTGCTGACTAGTTAGGATATAAACTAGTTAATAGTGGGGAATGCAGCAATATCAAAAAAAAAACTCTTGTAAGTTTGTCCAAGCTTTCGGAATTGAATTTATTCCATCATCAGGGAAAACTTAGGTGAGATTGGATGACACGATGTTCAGTAAAAAATATTTTTTGTCTTTTGACATTATGGTAATAAATAATGAGAAATGTAAAACAGAGAAATGAACTAATGTTCAATTACCACACTTATATGTTAAAAATTATACATAAAACATGTTAAAATCTCTTCAACCATGTGGTTGGAATCACTGTCAGTTTTGATTCCAAGTTATATATATTATATATATACATATATAAATTAAGTGATTGGTATTTGGGTTATGCAGCAGGCCAATAAGTGTACTCTTTTACACGGATTCCAAGCTTTCGATAATATTTATTATCATCATCAGGGATGCTACAAAGTAGGAAGACACACATAAATATATAATGAAGAAAAACAGGACAGTTATAACTTACAGTGTAAGTGAGGTTATGCGGCGATGATGTTAAAATTAATAACAATGTTATATAGACAAAAATGGCTATAAAACTCACAGGAATCAACCACAATCCACATTACATACGTAAACAATGTATTATCAAGTTGAGACTTTTGGATCGTGTTTTTCTTTGAAAGGGCTGTCAACTGTGACTGAATGAATTCTCAAATAGACTGACACAACAGATAACATAGACCACTGGGAATGAAGTAGTGTTACCAAGTGAACTTTACAATGGCATGGAATATTTTCATTTATAGATTTAAATAAAATTTAATTGACTATCAAAATGAAATAAGAATTTAGATGTGTGAATATAAGATTGATGTGGATTGATATAATCAAACTATGTTATTTGCATTCATGGGGGTAATCTGCTGATTCTCCCTCACATTAGGATTGTCTACAAAAATGAAATAAGAGTAAATCTCACTCAATGTGAACCATCTCTAAAAAGAGTCCCTTGGTAGTGTTTCTTTCGTTGGATAAAATTTCAACTGAGTTATAATCCATACAATGTCCTTCCTTATAGACATGCTCACTCAGTGCACATCTCTCCGGGTGCAGTCTACTGTCACTTTTGTGTGCGGTGATGCGGTCCTTCAACTGTCTGGATGTTTGTCCTATGTACTGTTTATCACAGTGTTGACACGGTATACAGTACATAGGACAAACGTCCAGACAGTTGAAACTCCGCATCACCCCACACAAAAGTGACAGTAGACTGCACCTGGAGAGATGTGCCCTGAGTGAACATGTCTATAAGGAAGGACATTATGGATTATAACTCAGTTAAAATTACATAGGACAAACGTCCAGACAGTTACCACGAGACTCTTTTTAGAGGTGGTTCACATTTCACAGGCAGAAAATCCTCTAAATAAAAAAACAGATTCAAATCATTTGAGTGAGATTTACTCTTATTTGATTTTTGTAGACAATCCTAATGTGAGGGAGAATCAGCAGATTACCTCCATGAATGCAAATAACATAGTTTGATTATATCAATCCACATCAATCTTATATTCACACATCTAAATTCTTATTTCATTTTAATAGTCAATTAACTTTTATTTAAATCTATATATGGAAATATTCCATGCCATTGTAAAGTTCACTTGGTAACACTACTTCATTCCCAGTGGTCTATGTTATCTGTTGTGTCAGTCTAGTTGAGAATTCATTCAGTCACAGTTGACAGCCCTTTCAAAGAAAAACACGATACAAAAGTCTCAACTTAATAATACATTGTTTACGTATGTAATGTGGATTGTGGTTGATTCCTGTGAGTTTTATACCCATTTTTGTCCATATAAGATTGTTATTAATTTTAACATCATCGCCGCATAACCTCACTTACACTGTCTTGTTTTTCTTCATTATATATTCATACGTGTCCTCCTACTTTGGAGCATCCCTGATGATGATAATAAATATTATCGAAAGCTTGGAATCCGTGTAAAAGAGTACACTTATTGGCCTGCTGCAAAACCCAAATACCAATCACTTAATTCGTATCTAACTACAAATTCTATATATATATATATATATATATATATATATATATATATAAACTTTCCGCTTCTCTTTAAACAGAAAATGCACCTTCCAAACCACTTTTGATTGTCTTCTTTCATATGCAAGGGTGTTAAATATGACGCTAGAGCTGGCAGACCAAAACCAATAGTTTTGCCGAAGTTATTGAAGGAGACTGTACTTGATAAGGGCCGGAGAATATTACATCCATATGGATAATTTGGTCATTTAAAAATTATATCTACTTGTTTCGTTATAATTGATATATGTATGCATAGATTTTATGAATTTTGATGTTTTCTTATGAAGAAACCATCATTTAAAAATCATAGCAAGCGATCAAAGTGTTCAGTCCCAAGGGATTTTCAAAAGGTTTTCTCGCATGCAAAGACAAAGATACATTGAATTTTCCATAAATTAGGCTAAAACATTACTAAAAATGACTCTATTTCAATTTTTGGTTCCTTTTCTCATTTTAATGTACAAAAATAGGCAATAAGTCAATTTGTAGGGATTACTACTGATTTATTTCTAATAATTCTCAAACACATAAAATCAGATATTTGAAAATTTCCAGATTGCTAACTGAAATATTAATGAATGAGACGTGTGTTTTAATTTGTGGTGTCTCTCCTTATTTTCCCATAATAAAATACGAATGCGAGAATAGGTCAATTACCAGGTATTTTCACTTACTTTTTCTAATAATTCGCAAACGCACAAATCATATATAAAAATTTATCAGAATTGTTAATTGAAACATTACTCAATAAGAATGTACAATACTTGAAAAAGTCGCAAATATAAAAATAAGTCAATTCACAGTGAATGCCACATTTTTTTCAACTCTCAAATGAAAGTTTCCAGTTTTCCAGAATTGTTAGTTGAAATATCAATGAATAAGACTCTATACATCAATTTATGATTCCTCCCCTCATTTTCACATAAAAAAAATTGAGAATGCAAGAGTAGGTCCAATAATTTTTTTTTTATTCTCACATGAAAAAAGTCATATATATGAAATTTATCAGAATTATTAGCTCCCAAACGCATTATCAGATATTTGAAATTTTTCAGAATTATCAGCCAAAACCCAACTGAATAAAACTGTATAGATCAATTTGAGGTTCCCTTTCACATTTTCCCGTAAAAACATGGTGAATGCAAAAATAAGGCAATTTGCAGTTATTTCAACTATTTTTTTTTTAGAACTCCCAAATGCATGAATTCTGATGTATGAAAAAATCCAGAATTGATAAGTAAAACTTCACTGAATAAGACGCGATTCTTATTCCCATTTTCGCGTAAAAAATCGAGAATGCCAAAGTCATATTGGGAATTATGAATGCATGAACTCAGATATATGAAAATTTTCAGAATTATCTGCTAAAACATTACTGAATGCGATTGTATAGATAAATTTGCGGTTCCTCTTCCTATTTTTCCCTAAAAAAATCTCAAATACGAAAATAGGTCAATTTGCAATCATTTCAACTTTTGTTTTTTTCATGACTCTCGATAATTTTTCAGAATTATCGCAAAATATTGAATAAGACTGTATAGATCAATTTTCGGGTCCTCTTATAATTTTCCCGTAAAAAAACGCGAATATGACGCTGGAGCTAAGTCAATTAATTTCAGTATTTTTTATAACGCATGGACATATATGAAATTTTCAAGAAAGTTATCTAAAGCAGTACTGAATAAAACTAAAGATCTATTTGCGGTTCCTCTTATCATTTTCCTATAATGCTCAAATAAATCAATTTGTAGGGATTCCCACAGATTTTTCTCTAATCAGTTTCAAACGTTAAAACTTTGCTGATTGGAATGTGCCAATCGATTTTCAATTCCTCTCTCCATTAAAAAATCGCAAATGCCAGAATTACTCGATACGCAGATGTATCAACTCTCTCAAAAATGTATTCTATTAAAAAAAACGCAAACCCCATATTATTTTGGAATCTCAGACATTTCAGTACTGGCAGGATTATACATCATTCAACAGGTTATATGCCGATATTTTAATGAAAAATAATAGTATTCAATGGATTTTCTCAGAACAGGTACGGTTCTTTGTAATTATTAGTTAGTTTCCACAGTTTTTTATTTTGTGATGTTGCGAAGTTCTATAGTGTTGAATGTGTGTGGTGGTAAATAATGGGAAGCGTTTTCAAACCCCGACAAAATATTACCAACATTGGTAGGATTATGGATAATTATTTTCTCCTCTACATATTTGGTAGAGCTTTATTATCATTCTGCGTGTACTGGTTGTGGGATATCATGTTAATTTTTCACATGATTGTTCCAATCCTATGCAAAATAGATGTATCATTTGGAAAAAATCATTAAATATGTCTTAGCTCGATTACAATTGCAGACATTTTATTGAGTTTATATCCACTTCAAATATGTACGATTTGAAAAGAACACCGGCTTGGAAATCTAGAGCAGATGTCAGTATGGGGCGAGAAATTAGTATTGAATTATTTCCTAATACTGAATCACAAACAACACCAAAATGGGCAAAACTTTGCTACTTTTTTCTATGGAAAAATTTCACTATAATCAAATCAATATACGATTCAAAATTGATTACATTACATATTGGGGATTCCGCAAATAATCTGGAGCAAGTAACATTTATTTAAGGAAAAAATTTCAATATACTGGAACAGTTCTCTTCAAATTGGAACTCAGCACCATCAAATATTCCCCTAATTGTTTGATTATTATTTAAAAAAATACAAAAGATAATATGTCAGTTAAAGCATCAATGATGTTTCAATAACTGAAAATCAAACTGATGGTATCATTGACACAAGCATCATCATACCCAATGGAGCAGCTATTTGAGGTCCACATGTTTAAACATTTGCTACCAGATACATGGGTGGTTGGTGAAATTATCAATAGCTTTTTCATAACACCTCAGAACATAGCAAACAAAAATGTCTTCAAAAATAACATCGGTCACGAGAAGTTTCTGGAAAATTTCATGTGTTCATGCCTTACGGAGTTATAATAGAATAGAATTATTCTCATATTTAGGATATTTTATCGGGAGAATCACCAAATCTCATTAAATCTCTTTCGGCTCACCTTATGAAAAATTTCGTATACCTAAGTTCTGAGAAAAAACATTCTGTGAAAAGAATAATTCTCAAATTTGCGATTTTTAAGGGAAATAAAAGGTAAAACGCGAATTGAATAGCATAATTCTATTTGGTAAAGTTAATTTACACAAGAATCTCATATGTGGGTTTTTGCCTTTGAGAGTTTAAAAAAAAAGTAAAAAATAATTTAATGAGGAGAGGAACTACAAATTGAATAACACAGTCTTAATCAGTAATATTTCAGCATTCTGGATAATATCATATATCTGAGTACCTGTGTTAGAGAATTATTGGAAAGAAATTAGTAGGACCTCTACAAGTTGACTTATTGCCCCATTCGCTATTTTTTTACGTGAAAATGAAAAAAGCAATTCCAAAATAATCTACATAGTCTTATTCAGGGATAATTTAGTTAATAATTCTGGAGAATTTCATATATGAGAGTTTATGCCTTTGGGAAATTATAAAGAAATAAAATAATTAATAAAAAAACCTTTTTAAAGACAAGCTTTCATTTAAGCTGTGTACTAAAATGTATGAAATAAGTTTAAGTCATCGGTGACAATGACTTAATTATTTTTTGTTGAATTATTCTGTTTCAAAAAGCTTGTCGCGGGAAATGTTCATAAAAGTAGGTACCAATTAATTTGATTGGGCAGTGATTGGTTGGTAAGTAAGAACTTGTCAAAGTATTTAATTTTTACAAAATATTCATAAAAGTAGGTACCAATTAATTTATTTCGACGATGATTGGTTGGTAAGTAATAACTTGTTGAAATATCAATTTTTATCATACCTGCATCATAATCCTTGTTTTATGAACTAAAAAGCGTTCAAAATCTTAAAACTATTTATGTGTCAAATTACATCAAAAACATAAAACAATTTGAGTCTGTTTCTTCCCGATCCATAGCATTAACTTTTCATATTCTCTATTATACGAATTTCTGAATTTTTCTAATATCAATTTTGATTCAGCAGCCTTTAAAATTTCGGATGAGAGTTCTCCTTGATTCGCAACGATTTTGAAATTATCAATCATATGAACGGTCAAAAAAGCTTGTAAATAACAATTGCTCTATCCATGTCAACAAGACATGATATCAGATGTCCCTACATACCTGAATAGATGTATTAAAATAAAAGGAACATTATCCTGATCTAAAATACATTTTCAGCATTGTTATCGAAATTATGATGCAGTTATAATAAAAAATAGCGTATGATACATGTGTATAAGTGCCTTTAAAGCACTTGCAACCATGAGGGCACTCCGCTCCTCGTCGTGCCCTCAAACTCGTTGCGCGTACTTTAAAGGCTCACTTATACACTTGTATAATAATATACAATTATTACAATTCGCGCAACAAGCTTTTTGAAACCAAATATTTCAACAAAAAATAATTGTTAGCGATGACTTAAACTTATTATATATGTTTTAGTACACAGCTCAAATAAAAGCTTGTCTTTAAAAAGATTTGTTTATTAGTTATTTTATTTTTTGCTTTTTAGTTAGTTCGTCTTAATCTGTTCATTTCTAATAGAGCATCATTATTACAAGGTCTCTCAAGGTTTTGAGCTGAAAGAAATCATGATCTCCGACCCCAAAAACTCCTACACACCAATTTTGAATAGAATCTGACCATAATCACAAAACTCGTCCGTCATCCTGAAGTCGCCATCTTGAATTTATAGATTTTGACAAAAAATTCATTATCTCCGAACCTGAAGACCCCCACATACCTATTTTGAATCGAATCGTACCATAATCATAAAACTCGTCCGCCATATTGGAGCGGTCATCTTGATTTTATGAATTTTAACAAAAATTTCATAATATCCGACCCCAAAAACCCCCACATACCATTTTTGGATCAAATCGGAATATAATTACAAATCTCGTTCGCCATCTTGGAGCCGCCATTTTGTATTTTTCCCTAACAAAAACTCCATAATGCATTGTCACCGGAATTATGAACACCTTCCAAATTTCAAATCAGTCGGACGGCTAGAAGTCGGTCAAAATTCACTTGTAAGATTTGACCCTAACGAACTAACAAGTGAAACTAAATAAAAGCTTTTAAAAACAGAGTAGTGTAGTGCTAAAATGGGAAGAGGAATCGCAAATTGATCTATACAGTCTTATTCGGTAATAATAATTCATGCGTTCGGGAGTTATGAAGTAAAAATCACTGCAAATTGACTTATTTTCGTTTTCGCGATTTTTACCAGTTTATCCAATTTTATTCAATGTTTCAGCTAACAATTCTGAGAAATTTCATATAATTTGGTTGTTGGGTTTAGAAAGTTGTGATGAAAAAAATAGTGGAATTCACTGGAAATTGATTTACTGTCATAGTCCTGATTTTTCATGGAAAAGGAGAAGAGGAACGGCAAATTGATCTATACAGTCTCATTCAGTAATTTTCTAGCTCATAATTCTGATAATTTTAATATATCTGATTGTTTGTGTTTGAGAATTACTAGAAAAAAATAGTGAAAATTCGTGGTAAATGACCTATTGTAGCATTCGCGATTTTTTTAAGGGAAAATGGGAAAAGGAGCTTCAAATTGATCTACACAGTTATATTCAGTAATGTTTTAGCTAATAATTCTGAATAATTTCATATATCTGAGTTCATGGGATTTTTTTGCGAAAATGGGAAAAGGAGTCGCAAAATGATCTACACAGGTCTACTCAGTAATGTTTAATTTAATAATTCTGGAAATTTTCAAATATCTGGGCTCATGTGTTTGAGAGTTAGGAAGAAAAAAATTTGTGGAAATCAATGCAAATTGAGTTATATATGAATTTGCGATTTTTATACAGGAAAATGGGAAGAGGATCCGAAAATTGATACAATCTTATTGATGAACATTTTCCTGTATCTGGCTTCATGCATTTGAGAATAACAAAGAAAAAAATGGTGGAAATCGCAGCATTTTGACTTATTTTCATATTATCGATTTTTTTTATGACAAAATGATAAAAGAAACCTCAAATTGATCTATACAGTCTTATTCAGTAATAATTCTGACATATTTTATATATTTGTCTTTTTGCGTTTAAGAATTATTAGAAAAAAAAAGTTAAATATAATAAGTATAAAGTTATTGACCAATTGATCCAGTGAAGGAAGTGGGTACGCTCTCCCTGTCTGATGGACGGAAAACTGCATCAGCTGAGGAGACTCTACAATACCTCATCTCCATACACTTTCCTGAATCAGAATAAATCAGCCAGCCTTGAGGACGAGCCCAATGAGGAAAACTCATATGGACTACGAAACGGCCGCAAGAGTGGTTACATACGGAAAGGTGAGATGGGTCATAAATACCTCACCATTAAGATGTCTAAAAACCCTGGTGAATGAACTGATTCGATATTGTTTAGATTTTCGAGGGGACACCACCTGTTACTTCAACAGAGCTTCTCTCTCTGTGGTAGATGGCGCCGTCCAAAAATGTTTGTCTATATTCTCGCTTAATGTCAGAACTTAATTTCTGACATCTGCAGCATCTTATTTGAAATTATTTTCAGTGTTTTGTCGGTATCTATGCGTTTTCTATCTCTTTGATTTGAAATCTTGCTTAGCTTATTCCCGAGTTTGTTCCTTAAAAAATCACTCGTTCATCAGTTCATTAGTGCGTGAGGAATTGTTCATTTTCAGGTAGTGCTAGTGTGTAAGGATACTTTTTGTAGGATGGGCCACATTTGTATTTTGTATAAAGCCGCAGATTCAGTATCATATCATATCAGTACCAAAAGCAAGTACAAATCTTGACGAATTGACTAATAATGATATTTTCATAGTTCATCATATCGTATGCATTGAATTTTATATTTTCTGCAATTCAATGACAATTGTATTTCCAATTCTCGGTCTGTCAAAATGCAGTTAACCTCAAATTCAGATACGAAAAACAACACGACAGTGGTTTCTTTGTGCAATGTTCGGGGTCTTCTAATTCTAGCTTTGCTATTGGTGAAGTTTGACAGATGTCTCTTTTCAACATGGAGTGGAAGACTGAGAATATTGTCCCATAAAAATGATTGTAGCATCTCTAAATAACTTCCTGTATTAACATTTTCCCAAAAAACATTAGATCCACAATCTGATCATTCAAAATTCAATATCAGACGTTTATTTTGAGATAATTCTTATCTTTGCATTCGATTCTCAAATGTACCTTGGATATAAAATTCATCAGCTCACATCTAGAAAAATAGTAATCCTTTTCCAAATATCCTTAAAAATAGAACATAAAATCCACATGTGTGTCTGGATCTCTATACAGTTGGTTCTCATTGAAGATTTATACAGGGTGTTATGTAATAAGTGTGCGATATTTCACAGGACGATTCCTCAGTTATTTATAAGGTGAAAAGTTAATATAAGCATGGGTCCGCAATGCCTTCATTTTTGATATACAAGGTGTTAAAAATTTATTTTATTTTGGTTTTTCTTAAATAATTTTTAAAATAATGTCGATATTTGGACAAAAATTGGTATTTGAGGATTTTTTAATATGAGAAATTTAAATTTGATCTTAGTTTGGCCCTTAATTGTAGGAGGCGCCGCCTACAGGTCTTTATCTCTTTCGGAGAGTCACAACTTTGTTGTGCATGTATGTATCACATTTTCTAGAAGAAAAATCGATTCCTCTATCATTTTTACGTGAGAAAGGTATGTCGCTACAAGCAGCAGTTTTCGGGAGATTTTAATTTAAATTCATCGATGCATCCAATCTTCTTCTCATTGATTCGCGTACTCTTTGAAAATAAAAGTATCAAGTAGGCTAGTAAGTTTATTCCAATGTTTTTTTTGTGCTGTCATGTCAAAAATAATATCTTGACGCATAGTTAAATAGTTTTATTTATTATTATGGTGGTTATTTGTTGAAAAATGGTAAACTTTACCAATGCAGAGTATGCTGACATACATTTTACATACGGACTTGCTAACGGAAATGCATATGAGGCTAAACGTTTGTATCAGGAGCATTATCCGAACCGCACAAATCCTACTTCAAAAACGTTTACAAGAATTCACGCTCGGTTAAGGAAAACAGGAAGTTTTGGAAAAGCTAGTCATCTGTCGGGTACACATCGGACGGTAAGAACCCCATAAACCGAGGAAGCAGTTCTTAATCTGGTAGGAGAACACCTGGAAACAAGCTCCAGAAAAATAGCACTGACGTTAAACATTTCTCATGTTCTGGTATAGAAAATTTTAATTGATAATTTGTTATATCCAGACCATATTCAAAGAGTTCAGGCACTACTCCCTCGTGACTGTCCGTTACATATCAACTTGTCTTTGGTTTCTCCAATGCCTCATTCAAAATCCTTCATTTGAAAATCAAATCCTGTTTACTGACGAAGCAAATTTCTCACGCCACGCTATACGCAAATTTCACAACAATCATTTGTGGTCAGACGAAAACCCCCATGCGATACAGGAATCTCATTTCCGAGAACAGTTCTCTCTTAACGTGTGGGCAGGAATCCTTGGAGATTATTTTATAGGTCCATTCTTTATTCCCGAAAGATTAAACGGAGAGAGATATCATCATTTTCTTGAAGAAGATTTGCCTATTTTACTGGAAGATGTGCCGCTTAGACTACGAAATGAAATGTGGTTGATGCATGACGGTGCCCCGGCACATTTTAGCATCCAAGAGCGAGAATTTTTAGATTTTCGGCAACCGTTGGATAGGTCGGGGAGGGCCTCAACCATGGCCCACTAGGTCACCAGACCTTGACAGTTTGGATTTTTTCCTGTGGGGACATCTAAAATCCTGAATTTACCAGATACCTATCCAAAATTAAGAAGAATTAAGTAATCGAATAATTAACTCTTGTAGAACGATTCAAAATACTCCAGGAAGAAGATTGGATGCGTGCATTCAGGCAGGAGGTGGACATTTCGAACATTGATTGTGATTGTGATTTAGATTTATATCTAGTGTTCCGTTGTTTATTGTAAAAAAAAATTGCGTTTGAAATGTTTCTATGTTAAATTAAAAAAAAAATAAAAATTGTTTCACTTTTTGACAAACACATGCATTGATTAATTTAAATCAAAATATCTCGAAAACGGCTGCTTGTAGCGACTTTTGAAAAGCATACCTTTTTTACATAAAAATGATGGAGGAATCGATTTTTCTTCTAGAAAATGTGATACATACATGCACGACAAAGTTGTGACTACCCAAAGAGACTAAGACCTGTAGGCGGCGCCCCCTACAATTAAGGGCCAAACTAAGATCAAATTTGAATTTCTCATATTAAAAAATCCCCAAATACCAATTTTCGTCCAAATATCGACACTATTTTAAAAATTATTTACGAAAAACCAAAATAAAAATAAATTTTCAACACCCTGTATATTAAAAATGAAGGCCTTGATGACCCATGCTTATATGAACTTTTCACCTTATAAATAACTGAGGAATCGTCCTGTAAAATATCGGACACTTATTACATAACACACTCTATATTATATAAGTTTCTTATTATAATGGAAGAGCACTTTGGAGTTCTCTGCAAAAATATAATGATCAATCAATCAATCAAAATATACTTTATTCTCCAAAGAATTAGAATCTCATTGACAAAGCATAGTGTTAGATCATAATTGTTATCATTATAATATAATATAATATAATTAATAAAGGGATATTGAAAACTGTTTGTAACTGGAACGAGGCGATGTTAAGATACAAAATAATCTCGAGCTCCCTGCACCACAAGAAAATCGTGGCCAGGGTGGTGAGAGGCTGCCAACAGGGAAAGATATTAACCCCCTTACTGTGGGCACTTCTTGTAGACGATCTGATCAAGATCCTTATGGCGGAGGTAAAGGCCTACGCTAAGGACAAAGTAATAACAGTTAGAGTAAAGTTTGGAGAGGTGGTATTGGACATACTCCAAGCGGTTCTTAAGACTATCACTAGGTGGTGTGAAAAAGAAGAATTTTCGGCCAACCCCAGAAAGACAGTGATAGTAGAGAGAGAGAGAATATATGTTTATTGTACATAAGAAAAAATCTTGTTGACAAACACATAAATAAAAATTCACAGTATGCGAATGAACATAAGTCACTGTCAAAAATTGATAACCACGTCACAGGATAAAAACAAATATAAAAACAAATGGTGAGACTTAATTAAATACTTTCACAAAAACATTAAAAAGTTTGAACAAAATTAACAATATGAACAAATGTAAACATTAACTAAGTGTATCATCATAGAATTCAATCAAGCTGTAGTAGGCCTTATCACTAAGTAAAGTTTTTAGTTTGTATCTAAAAACCTGGAGATTTCTCTCTTTCATATCACTTGGTATTTTATTATACATTTTCACTCCATTATATATCAGAGAATCTTTAACTAGGTTGGAAGTGGGTATGGGGAGCTTTAGGCTATTTTCGTTCTGGCGAGTATTATAGGGGATGTTGTTGATTTCATATTCCAATCTATTCTTATGAATTACAGACACTGTCTCCAATATGAAAATTAAGACAAGAGTTAGGATTTTTTTATCTTTAAAAAGAGGTTTACAAGAATCTCTCCATTTGGCTTTGCAAAGGTATCTAATTGCCCGTTTTTGAAGCACAAACACTGACTGGAAAAGTTGATTGTTACATACCCCCCAGAAAGATATGCCATAGTGTAAATGGGAGTCTATAAGTGCATAATAAACAGATTTGGCAGCAGTAGATCCTAATTCGTTTGATACTGTCCTCATAACATAACAACCAGAAGCCAGTTTTTTATTTAAATGAGTTATATGCTCTTCAAATTTCAGATTACTGTCCAAAAGTAATCCCAAAAATCTTGCAGAGTTCTTGTTTACCAGGAGTTGGCTTCCTAAATGCACATTTGATATACAACATTTGAATGTAATAACACTTGTTTTTTTTGAATTCAGAGTGAGTAAATTAGAGTCGAACCAATTCTGGATTGTAACCATGTCGGAAGATATCATTTCGTTCAATTTACTTTTATCTTTATGGTGCCATAGTATGGTGGTGTCGTCAGCAAATAACGTGAACCTTCCGGAAATTGGTAACATGGTCAGATCATTTATATATAAAAGGAACAAAACAGGACCCAGCACCGAGCCTTGTGGTACTCCACTTTTAATTTCTGCAGTATTTGAAGATGTTGTTAGTCTCACATACTGCTTTCTATCAGAAAGATACGAGTCGAACCATTTAAAAGTGTTTCCTCTGAATCCATACAATTGAAGTTTGCACAGCAATACCTCGTGGTTGACACAATCGAATGCTTTCGATAGGTCACAGAGCACTGCTGCGACAGCTTCTTTATCATTGATATCTCTGTAAATCATTGACATAACTGAATGTATTGCGTCAGTTGTATTCTTCGATTTCTAAAACCGTACTGCTGTGCACTCAGTATTCTGTTATGTTCAAAATTCCATAACTCTTTTTTTCACCAGTTTTTCGATAATCTTCGCTAAGGTGGGTATTAATGAAATAGGCCTAAAATTGGCTGGATCTTCTCTATCACCCCCTTTATGGAGAGGGATAACAACCGAGGTTTTCAGGAATGAAGGAAAATAGCCTTGTGCAAAGGAACTATTTATGAGTTGGGCAAGAATACTGAGTACACTATCAGGGAGGTTAACAAAAATGTTTATAGAGATATCATCTAAACCAGCGGCATTTTTATTTTTTATAGTGGAAATAACTTCTTTCAGTTCATATAAGTTGGTGTCATAGAGTATGAGATTGTTATCAACTTGGATGTCTCTGATATAGTTTAAGGGATTTTGCATAGGAGATATTTTACTAGTTAGCTTTTCTGCTACTGTACAATAATAATTATTGATTATGTTAGGTTCTAGTGAGGTTTCGGTGCGTTTTGAGGTTTTTCCTTTCCCCCTGAGCTCATTTACTATGGTCCAGCATTCTTTCACTTTGTTATTTGCATTCTCCATCCTACTATTGTAGAACCTATCTTTTGCTGCCCTGATAACTTGTCTATATATTTTCCTGTAAGAGTTGTAGTGATTGTCAATGTTGGAATTACTTACGAATTTTCTTATATAGTGAAGAGACCTCATGTTTTTGGAGGAGATTTTTATGCCATTTGTGATCCAGGGTTTTAGTTTTTTTTGATTGATTTTTTGTTTTGGAAATGCCCTTTCGAAGTTAATGACTAGGCCATTGTAAAATGATTCAAAGGGTTTTTCTGAGTCCAACAATATCTCCCAGTCAGTGTTGACACAAAATCGATGGAACCTACTATAATTTTTGGAACTGTAAAGACGGCCATAGCGGTGTTGTTTGTTGGTTATGTCTAGACTGAAAGTAGCTTTGCTGTATATGGCATCATGATCTGATAGATTAGATGGTATTACTGAGCAGGTGATGCAATCCTGATTGAGATTTGTACAGAAATAATCAATTGTGGTTGACGAAAATTGTGATACTCTTGTAGGAGTGTCAACATGCATGACCAGATTGAAAGAATCTAGGAGATTAGTGAGCCTTTGAGTGTTGATAGAGAGTCTATCTTCAAAGTTTATATTGAGGTCACCAGTCAATACAATATTATAGTTTCCTGGGATCAGTGTCAAAATTTGTTCAAGCTTGTCTAAAAATATGATTGTATCGGAAGTGGGCGCTCTATAGAGACATAATACGAATAGCTTGAGGTTTTTTGAGAAAATTGCAGACATTTCGAATTGTTTTTCATCAAGAATTTCAGAAAATTTATCAGTACCAATGAAATCAAGATGTGACAAGGAATCGTGAATGAATATAGCCGTTCCACCATGTGAGAGTGTGTTCCTACAGTATTTCGATGCAATATTATAACCCGGTATATTAATAGGTTCATTCGGATTTAGTACCATTCACCAGAAGGAAAAAGCCATCCTCTATGATGAAACAATTCCATTCAAGAAAAAGTCAAATACCTAGGGGTAATTCTAGATAAGAAACTCACGTGGGATGATCATCTAAAAAAAGTATCCTATAGAGCAAGGTAAGCCCTATGGACTTGTAGAAAAATCTGTGGGAAAACATGGGGGATGCAACCCAAACAAATGTACTGGCTTTACCTCACAGTGGTAAGACCTATGGTCTCCTACAGAGCGGTCATCTGGTGGAGCAAAGGGACACAGAACAGTGCACGAGAAAAAAGCTCAACAAATTCCAGAGGCAAACGTGTCTGATCATAACAGGGGTAATGTCCACCACCCTGACAGCAATGGAAGTCCTTCTCAACATCCCTCCTCTGCACATTTCCTTGGAGAAGGAGGCAAGAGTGAGTGTATACTGAAAACTGTGGAGGTCAACAAGTAATAGGGGAGGAAGTTGTCGCAAGATCAAGAACGAGATAAAATCCCATCTGATTCTAGCAATGCCATCAGACACAATGATCCCTCTATACAACTTTGATAGACCTTATGAGATTCTCCTCCGGGGAAGAGATGAATGGGAGACGAAAGAACGAGAACTCACAAGGGCCAATCTATAATGGTACACAGATTGCTCCAAAACCGATAACGAAGTTGGGGCCGGAGTACATGGAGTACAGCCAGAATTCAACCCACAATATTGCAGGTACAAGTCCATGCAATCGAACACTGCCTGCAAGAAATTTTGATCAGAAACAGTAAAAATTAATCGATCAAAATCATGTCGGAGAGCCAAGCAGCACTGAAAGCTTTGGAATCAAGAACTGCGTGAAAGCCCTTCAAAGCGTAGGCAGGACAACAGAATAACTCTGCTATGAGTCGCTGGAAATAAAGGCTTTGAAGGAAATGAGAAAGCCGACCTTCTGGCAAAAAAAACACTATGTAGGAATTCATAGGAACATCAAAGAGCATACCCAAAGAAGTGTTTTCAGACTACTGGACTGAGCAACAAAAATGCGAGTACTGGTATTAAACAGTGGGACCACTCGAAGGCATTTATACCAAACCCTTCGAAAAGAAGAACAGCAGCCCTGTCAGAACTTAACTACAGACAGGCGACTGTAGACTGCTAAAGCATCTTTAAAAAATCGGACTTGTAGAGTGTCGCTTTTGCCAAGACGAGAAAGAAACAGCAGAGCAAGGGACTGGAACGAATAAGATTCTACCACATGGATTACGGGCAGCTAGAGCCCAAAGACCTAGAGAAGGTATCACCAAGCGTCATCATTGATAGAAGAGTGGGACTTAAAGGTGAACTCTTATCTAATTATGATCGTGCCACAATAGATCTGAGAAGGTCGCAGTAGAAGGGGCGGTTATCACCCCACTCCAAAAGAACCTAACCTAATTAGTACTCGAACTATTTTCCAACTTTTTTATCTCCTACTTTCCCATTATAAGAAAGGATATAATCTAAGTTTGAAAGGTACATTTTGAGTTTGGCAAAATGCACTCAGATTTATAAGGAATAAAATTTTCTAAGAAATTTTAATAAATAATATTTCTATACATACAAACATATATACCTTCGCAGTGAATCAGTTTTCATGCAATATCTCAAACTAGACAGTTTTTTATAATTATAAATTTATATGTTAGCAATAACTTTCTCCAATCTTGAGGTTCCGAACTTCAATACCAAAAAATATTTCTCACTGTAATTACGAAAATTGAAGTCTAAATTGTGAAAAAAGTGGGTTTCTAGGAGTTTAATATTACCGAAAAACTCTCTCTTGAGTGAATATACTTAGTTCAGCAACTCTTTGTTAGGCAATGAATGATCACAGTTATAACGGTATTTGAACATAAGCGATGACCTTCACGCATTTTGAATGTGCCGTAGGGTGTTTCATCTTTAGGCGATATTTTTTTTGTCCTATTTGAAAATCTGATGATTTATAAAAAAAATCCGCTGGAAAAAAAATTGTGAGTAAATTAGAGGCTTCACTCTTTCAAAAATTCGATTTCTCATAAAAATAACACAGGAAAAAAAAATCGGTTTCAACTCGATTTTTCGGTATTCAAAAAATTTTTGTGGAAAAAATGAGTATACAGCTCTTGTAGGGCGTTAAATTTGCTACAAAAAAGTTCTTCTGAGCAAACGCTGTTCAACCAACAGTTTTTGAGTTGTCGAGCTGGAAAGGTGAATGTTAATAATAATTGACAACAAATTTTCTTTAAATTGGAATTTATTGATCTTACATTAAATATTATCTTACAATAGATGCTATAAAGTTATTATCAATGGAAATCTGATAAAGATTATAATACCTGCTTAACAATTTAAAAAAATGTACACGTCGTGAATGATACTGCTGAACCCGTTCAATTAATAGAATCTTATGATCGGAGTTTAACTTATAATGAATGTTATATATATTTTCATATACACCCTATATGTTTATCTCGGAAGGCACTTTAATAGATAGGGAGGTTGGGAATGTTTGATGAGGAGAGTTGTAGTCGTTTTGTCAATGTGACAGATCGTATTTTTATTTCCAAGTAATTTTGTAATTTCTCATTTAATAAAGTTTATTTGTGCTGAAGCTAGTCATTAAAGTTCTACCCAGAGCTCAGCCAATTGACAGAACGTTGGAAGGAACCAAATATTTCCAACATTAATCAGAAGTGGTGAACTGAGACGAACGCGAAGTACGGAGACATTTTGAATGAATAACAAAATGAATGGAAACGGAGATGGAAATACGCAAGAGGATCCAAAGAATAATACGAACAACGAATTTATGGACAAATTGATGCACATGATGGTTATGATGGAACAGAATCGTTTAGCCAGTGAAACTTAAATTGCTGGAGAAGCAAAATGTGCAACCCGTACAGGCACCTATCCAATTTCATATTATGCCGGATTTTAGTCATAGTATTGATGATTTCAATGGGGAGTGTATGGGAAAAGTAGCAATGGACTGGTTGAAAAGTATCGAAAATGCGGCAATATTGCATAAATGGCCATCCGAATTTCAATTAGAAACTGCCAAAATTCACTAGACAGGTACAGCAAAAAAATGGTTTTTAGAAAAATCTGATCTAATTAGAACATTTGACGATTTCAAGATAAGGTTCAAGAAAACCTTTAATATGAAAATAAATAAAGATGAAACTTGGGAAAAAATGAAAAGGAGAATCCAAGGTAGGAATGAACCAATATTTTCCTACTTTCATGATAAAGTTTCATTGTGTCAAACTCTTGGATATGATTTCGATGAAATCAAAGAGCAAGTTCTGATCGGTTTATACAATAAACGAAATATTCCGGGTTTGATAGCCACTAAAGTCAATGATACCGATGAACTCTTACATGAAATTATGCGATTTGAAAAGATTTCTGCTAGTGCTAATCAATGGTACTCGCATTCAACACAGAGTAGTAGCAGATTTAACCAGCCTCAAGATTTATCGCAGTTTCATGGAAATACTTTCAAATCAAATCCTAGAACTGACAGAACTGTCAAAGAATATCAAAGTGACAATTCAATTCATAATTTTGTACAGAGTAATCCAAATAATTTTGTACGAGGTGCTACAGATAATACTCTACAGGGTGGTGCAACTGATTTTGTACAAGGTAGTGCACGTAGGAAATTTTATTGCTATAAATGTAAGGAAGCGGGTCATTTGAAGAGAAATTGTCCTTCGTATCAACATATCTCTGCTAGTTCTACAACAGGGAATACTAGTGAAAAGTCTTCAACAGAAAATGTACCTAATCGTTCCAATGATACAGTTGTTAAAACGCAAACATTGGTAGATGATGATAAAAATATTGCCATACAGGGTGAATCAGCAGAAAAATTCACACGTGATATTATTTTAAATGACAATTTTACTGTTTCTGGTTTCATTGATCCAGGTAGCGCAGTTTGTACCCTGAAACATGGAGTATTGATTGATGCTGGCTTACCATGCATTCCCATTGATCGAAAATTATATGGTTTTGGTGGAAATCAACCGACACATTGCACGATGATGACCAAGGTGAAGCTCACGTTGGACGATGTTCAGGAAGAAGTTGATGTTTTGATAGTTCCGGATAATGCACAGTCAATGGACATGATAGTTGGAAGAAGTTTCACAGAACTTTCAAACATAGCATATATTCGTGTAGGAGATAGACTCCATTTTGGTTACAAAAATGAAGATCCGTTCCGAAATTTGAAGTGGAAGCAAGAAAGTCGAAAGAAAACAGTTCGAGCAAAGCAAAACTTCATATTACAGGAAGGCAAGATGAATTTCATTGAAGTGGAAATCGAGAATGAATCAGGATTTCTTCCAATAGTGACTTATTCAGACATAGATGTAAAAGCTGGAGATCGTCTTGGTGAAGTGAGAGGTAACAATTCATCTGAACAATTATTCATCAGTGATGGTAAGCATTCATCTATTACTATTGAAATGCTGAATATTGATGATTCTGTCGATATTTTTGATTCTAATAGACTCTTGAGACTTATTAATGAATTTCGTGATTGTTTTGCACTGAATATTTATGAACTTGGTTGTACAGATATTATGAAAGTGAATATTCCAGACAATAAAACCAGTTAGGGCCAAACCTTATATATGTTTAATAGACTTTTGAAAATCGCAAAATAATCAAAGAAATTGTTGATGAATGGCGTGATTGCGGGATCGTGAGAGATACTACTTCGTCGTACGCATCACCCGTTATTTTAGTTCCAAAAAGTTCGGGGGAGAAAAGACTTGTTGTGGACTTTCGAAAGTTGAACAGTCAAACGGTTGTTAAAAGTTTTCCCATTCCTCATATAGATGATTGTTTTCAAATACTCACAGGGTGTAAAATATTTTGTACATTGGACTTGATGTCGGGATACTTACAGATTCCTTTAGATGAGGAATCAAAAGCAAAAACTGCTTTCATTACACCGGATGGTACCGCAGAATTTCAAAGATTATGTTTCGGACTTGTGAATGCGCCATTTGAATTTTCCAAACTAATGACTCTAGTATTAGGACCATTGAGAAACACAATAGCTGTATCGTACCTAGATGATATTTTGATAGGTGCAAAAGACTGGTCCGATATGTTAAATAAACTATATCAAGTGTTCACTGCAATAAGAAATGCTAAACTAACTTTTCGGCTAAATAAATGTGAGTTCGGTAAAAAGTGCTTGAAATTTCTGGGATTTCAACTAAGTGCAGATGGACTTCAACCGGGTGCAGGTAAATTGGAAGCAATTGAAAAATTTGCTACACCAAGAAATAAGCATGAAGTTAGGAGATTCTTAGGATTGACGGGATTCTTCAGAAGATTCGTGAAAAATTATGCACTATTGGCTAGACCGATTTCTGATTTAACAAAGGCAACTGGAAATTTTTCCTGGAAAAATGAACATCAACTAGCATTCGAAAATATGAAATGTATTTTACAAAAATCTCCTGTTTTGCAATTGTTCAATCCAAAATCAAAAATTACCGAATTACATTGTGATGCATCAAGTTTAGGCGTGGCAGGAATGCTGTTACAGGAGGGATTAGATGAGAAATTGCATCTTGTTTATTGTGTCTCCAAGAAGACAAGTGAAGCAGAAAAATTATATCATTCTTCGAGGTTGGAATTATTGGCAATTGTTTGGTGTGTTGAAAGGCTGAGAACAATGCTTCTGGGAATGAAATTCACGGTGGTAAGCGATTGTCAAGCTTTGGTTTATCTTAATGCTAAGAAAACAATTAATCCACAAATTGCACGTTGGTACACAACATTGAGTGAATACAATTTTGAAATAAAACATCGAAATGGTGATAAAATGGTACATGTAGATAGCTTGAGCCGAGTTGCAGTTGAGGAACCAACTGAAAATGGAATGATAGAGGATGTATATAATAAAAGATTGCCCATGTTTGTAATCATGAGTGAAGAAGAAAGAATATTAACAATCCAGAAAAATGATTCAAAGTTGAAAGAGATTGCAGACATTCTAGAAAAAGATGAGGCAGAAAGAACAAAAGAGGAAAAGAACCGACGAGATTATTTACTTGATAACAATCTTTTATATAATGTATAGAAAGTGAATAAAGAAAATAAATGGCTTTATGTTATACCCGATTCTATGAGAAAAGCCACTGTAATTAAATATCATGATCAGATGGGTCACTGGTCGGTTGATAAAACTGTGGCAAGCATTTTGAAGAAATTTTGGTTTCGAAGTATGAGGAGATACGTCAGAGGACATATTCAAGGATGTTTTGAATGTTTGATGGAAAAAGTACCGGGAGGAAAGAAACCTGGAAAACTTCATCCACCTAAAATGCCAGAAAGACCAATGCAAAAGATACATATCGACCACCTAGGACCTTTTCCAAAAAGTAACACTGGAAAAATGTATATTCTAGTGATAGTAGATGCATTCTCTAGATTTATAAATTTATTTCCCACAAGAACTACTTCAGCAAAGGAAAATGTTTCAAAAATAGAGTTATTTATTAACCAATTTGGTACACCAAGAGTACTAGTGAGCGATAGAGGATCTGCATTTACAAGTGGAGAATTCAGTGATTTTTGCAAGAAATTTGACATAGATCATAAGCTGATTGCTGCTCAATTTCCTCAAGCCAATGGAATGGTCGAAATAAAAATGAAGTCGATTGTACCAATTATAGTTACTTCTATAGATTTTCAAGATGAAAGCTGGTGCAAAAATATACAAGTAGTTGAGAGAAAAATCAATTCAGCTGTGAATAAAACTACAGGATATTCGCCTTTCGAATGTTTATACGGATACACTCCAAGTTTTGAAAATGCGAGAATGGAGAATTTTGTAGAAAGAGATGAAGAAAAGCTTTGTAGAAAGAGATGAAGAAAAGCAAAACTATGAAGATATCAGGAAACGTGTACTGGAAAATGTTGAAAAGCACAGACTAAGTACAAACAGTTTTATGACAAAAAGAAATATGAAGGCGTAGAATACGAAATTGGGGATATTGTGGTAAAAAGAAAAACTTCCACGACAGCTACAGGTGAACCCACAAAAACACAGTTGAAATATCGAGGACCTTACGTGATCATGGAGAAACTTCATGGAAATACCTACAGACTGGAAAAGTTGGATAACGGAAATGGGTCAAGTATAACAACTGTTGCCCATGTATCACAACTGAAAATATATAAAAACCATCAAGAGGATGAAGATAATGATGATATAGACGAAGAAAATGAAGAAACTGAATTTCAAGTTCCAGAACTCGTACATAGAGATGAACCTGCAAATGATGATATGTCTGAGCCAGATATTATGAGTGAAGAAAGTTGGAAAGCGGACGAGTCGGCCTGCGAAGAAGGTTATGCTATAGGTGATGGAATTGAAAACAGACCACGAAGAAAAATTAAGAAACCTGCAAGATTCAAAGACTATGTTTGAGGACAAACATTTCTCAGGATAGCCGAATGTTATATATATTTTCATATACACCCTATATGTTTATCTCAGAAGGTACTTTAATAGATAGGGAGGTTGGGAATGTTTGATGAGGAGAGTTGTAGTCGTTTTGTCAATGTGGCAGATCGTATTTTTATTTCCAAGTAATTTTGTAATTTCTCATTTAATAAAGTTTATTTGTGCTGAAGCTAGTCATTAAAGTTCTACCCAGAGCTCAGCCAATTGACAGAACGTTGGAAGGAACCAAATATTTCCAACATGAAGAACAGAAACAATACTTATTACAAGTTGTGGCAATGCATAGGAAGCAATTTCCGTATGCTAATCAGCAAACATTAATGTTACCACCAATTCAGAAATGAAAAAAAAATTACTTCTAGTAATTCTCATGAATTATATATCAAAATTTATATTTATTTACTAAATACAAAAAGTAGTTTCTAAAATTAACAATTTAATTTAGAATCAACCATACAGAGAATAAGTGACAAAGACACACAGGAGTCGATACGACAAGACATCGCGTATATACTACGAAATTCGAAACCACCGAAGAGAAACATTTTTCACGAAGAATTTCTAGCACTGAAGTCTCTCCAAGAAAATGAAAATATCACCTTTTTACTGGCTAACAAAGGCAACGCAATGATAGTTATGGTCACCAAAGATTACAAGACCAAAATGATCGGTTTGCTAGATGATCCAGCCTACAAGAAAATATCGACCGACCCAACAACCTACCTGGAAAAGACAATCAGAAAGTCACCTATCGATAAGGAAACCAGAGAACAACTCATCCCAAGAGAGAAATCATCAAAATGTCCTAAACTATATGGCCTTCCCAAGATCACTAAGCCAGGAAAACCTCTCAGGCCCATTGTCAGTTCTATAGGCTCACCAGTACATCAACTTGCGAGATATCTTGCTGCAACCTCATGCAGAGAAGGTCAAATCATACGTGCGAAATTCGGATCACTTGATAGAAATTTTGAAGTCAAACCATCCAACCAGATGACATCCTAGTAAGCTTCGACGTTACATCATTATTCACACAGGTACCTACTCAAGAAGCTCTGGAAATAATCAGAAACAAGTACAAGCCCGAAGAACAGATAATCACTTTGGCGACTCACTGTATCAAAAACACCTATTTCATTTATGATAACCAACGACACAGACAAGTAGTACCCCTGGAAAATCTAGTATCCCTGGAAAATCTAATATTATATTAACAGGTGATCTAAACATAAATTTTAATGACACACTGTAATATTAGGAATTCACTTATAAATCTTTTTACTGCATTTAATCTAAACATGCATGTGGAATCTGATACCAGAATCTCTCAATATTCTAGCACTACTATTGACTATCGAACTATAATAGGTTCTATCGAACTCTAATAGGTTCTATATGAAATGCCAACAAATTAATTCGGATATCACATTAACTTCAAAAGAACCATTTGATGAGTTCTATAAAATGCTTTTGGTGAATTTCGATGAGGCATTTCCCATCCAGAAAATTAAAAATAATAAGAGGAAGGAATGGTTGACAAATGGAAACAAAATTTCAGCAAGTAACTTACAATCACTACATCATATAAGGAAATACACAAATGATTTTTTTTTCTACAACTACTACAATAAATACAGGACAATTTATTGGAAGCTAATAAAACTCGCAAAAGACAAATATTACCAAAATCGTATTGGAGGCGCCAGTAATAAGCTAAAGGAGAGTTGGACAATAATCAATGAACTCAGAGGAAAAAACTCTGTGGGGAGGGTAGAATCTGAACTCAGTCCAGACACTCTCAACAGTTACTATTGTTCGATTGCAGACACTCTGAGAGAGAATATAACAATTCCCTATGATCCACTGGTTAATTTGAGCCATATTACCGTGAATCAAAACTTTATGTTGTACAATACCAACATCGATGAATTGGTAGAAATCATATGCAGTATGAAGAACAAAACCAAATCTGGAATAGACGAAATATCCATAAGAATTTTTGAAAACCTTCCTCTAAACGCACTCAGTTGCTTAGCAGCTCTGATAAATGAGGCAGGGCATTTTCCCGTCTTTCCTGAAAACATCTTTGGTGATACCTCTGCATAAAGGTGGTGATAAGAACTCTCCCTCAAATTTAAGACCCATTTCTCTAACTCCAACACTGTCAAAAATTATTGAAAAACTTGTCAAAAATAGATTGAACAACTTCTTATGCAGCCACAATATTTTGAGTATCCAACAGTTTGGATTCCAAAATAATAAAAGCACTAATGATGCAATTTTTTCTCTTCTATATGAACTGTACAACGAAATCAATAGTGGTGAGGTGGCTGCGGCAGTATTTTGTGATTTGTCTAAGGCATTTGACTGTGTGAATCACGAAATACTGTTGCAAAAACTGCACTGCTACGGAATCAGATATAGTGCTCATAGATGGTTTGAATCATATTTATCAGATCGAACGCAGATAGTAAAAACAAAATCAACCTCCAATATAGCAAATATACATTGTGGGGTGCCTCAAGGCTCGATCCTTGGCCCCATTCTGTTTTTGCTATATATAAACGATTTAGCAGCCCTTGACATAGCAGGAAAATTCACTCTCTTCGCAGATGATACTACTTTTTTATGGCACAGCAACGATGAAACTGATCTACATCGGATCATCAGCAATGACATACAAATGGTGAAAAAGTGATGTGACTTAAATCTACTCACATTTAACACATCCAAAACCAATATAGTTTCATTCAGATGCACAATAGGAGACATATCCCTAGATACTAAAATGATTGAAAAAAAAACAAATTCCAAATTTTTGGGGCTATTCATTGATTGTGGACTAAAATTCAATGCTCATATAAACAACCTCAATAAAAAGTTATCCTCTGGTTGCTATGCCGTCAAAATGGCATCAAATGAGTTGGGATATTCAGCTGCAAAAGCAGTTTATTATTCTTTAATAGACTCGCAACTAAGGTATGGCATTCCATTTTGGGGAGCATGTAATAGTTCCTCTCTACAAAGTGTCTTTGTTCAACAAAAACGTGCTCTGAGAAGCAGACTTCACTTTAAAAATCACAAAATACTGACTGTCATAACCATATATACAGTGCGCGTCAAAATTATGGAACAAATTCGATATTTCGCAAGCCATGTACTTTTGACAAAAATCCTACAATAGGTCGATTTTTATTTTAAAATGCCGATTTTTTTATGTATATTCTAAAGAGGTTATGTCACTGGTTTTGACATGGTGACGTAATCGGTAATTTTTTAAAATTGGAATAGATGTCTTGTGATACCTCATCTGAAAGGCCTTTCAATACTGCAATCAATGATAATAATTAATTAGATATTTTTTCACAGGGTGAACAAAAATTAATATTTTATTTCAATAAGAGAATAACTTTATATCCAACAAAATAGAACAGTTAAATAAGATGTTCGAAATGCCATCCACCAGTCTCTTGACAATAAGCAAATCTACAGACACATTCCTCTTGCACATTGCGAATAACCGGAGTAATTCTGTTAATTTCGATCCTAATTCGATTTTTCAACCCTTGTAGATTTTGCGGCCTATCTACATAGACCTTCGATTTCAAATAACCCCACAAGAAAAAATCCAGGGGCGTAAGATCTGGAGATCTTAGGGGCAACTCTATCGGTCCGCGTCTACCAATCCACCTCCTAGGAAAACAGTTATTCAAAAACTCGCGAACATCACGTGCATAGTGCGGGGGTGCACCATCTTGTTGCAACCAAATACTTTCATTTGGTGAGTTAGGATTGTTGGAGTTTGGAAAAATATATTTTTATTATTATTACATTATGATTATGAAATTCTTGTATTGTCATCAGTCCTTGATATGTGTGACAAATTTCTGATTTTTCGGAAGATTGGAAGTGGGTGAATATTTACTTTCAAGATTTTATTACATTGTGAGTTATTTAGTTACAAGTAAAGATAATAAAAGCGTGTTAAAAAATGCAAAATTTTACTTTTTTGAGCCAAGGCTCTAATCCCTCAGACTGCCCTGGCAGACTAGTGAGTCAGTGCTCTACTACACCAATGGATCCTTTCCAAATATTAATAGTTAGCTATTTCCTAGTCTAAAATGGAAACAAAAGACAATCACAAATTAATGCCATAATAGGCAAGTTAGTGTCAAATAAATGTCAGTTGAAATATCAACAAATATTCCTCACAAATTCTAAGTGAAAAGGCTCTAAAAGTAAACTATGGCTACTTTAAGTAAAACCCAACGCATATAAATTTTAATTTTTATTGGATGCGGAAATAGAACCAGAACTCAGCAAGAGGTATGCGACTTGTTCAATGCGAATTATCCAAATAGACCTATCAGTCAGTAAGATTGAGAAAAAATTTAGAGAAACTGGTCATGTCAAACATATTCCGAATGCTGAACATCCTGAAATAGAAGAAAACGTGAAACTTGATGTTCTATTGGGTGTAGAGAATAATCCTCACAATACTTCACGACAAATTGCAGCAGACCTTGTCATATCCCAAAGTTCTGTATTACGTATTCTAAAAGCAGAAAAGTACCATCCATACAAAGTACAGCTACATCAACAATTCAATGATGATGATCCCGATCGCCGTGTGGAGTTCTGTGAAATAATGCAGGATTTGTGTAACCGCAATCCACGTTTTATAAAACAAATTCTGTTTTCCGATGAGGCTACGATTTGCCTAAATGGTTCAGTAAATCGTCAGAATTGCAGATATTGGAGTAGGGATAATCTTCACTGGATGATGGACAGGCATACTCAATACCCTCAGAAAGTCAATGTTTGGGCAGGGATAATAAACGACAGGATTATTGGCCCGTATTTTTTCGAAGGAAATCTCACAGGGGAGCGTTACTTGGAATTTTTAAGAAATGAACTCATACCTAGCCTTGCCGATATTTTTCCAAACGCCAACAATCCTAACTCACCAAATGAAATATTTGGTTGCAACAAGATGGTGCACCCCCGCACTATGCACGTGATGTTCGCGAGTTTTTGAATCACTGTTTTCCTAGGAGGTGGATTGGTAGACGCGGACCGATAGAGTGGCCCCCAAGATCTCCAGATCTTACGCCCCTGGATTTTTTCTTGTGAGGTTATTTGAAATCGAAGGTCTATGTAGATAGGCCGCAAAATCTACAAGAGTAGAAAAATCGAATTAGGATCGAAATTAACAGAATTACTCCGGAAGTTATTCGCAATGTGCAAGAGGAATGTGTCCGTAGATTTGCTTATTGTCAAGAGACTGGTGGATGGCATTTCGAACATCTTATTTAACTGTTCTATTTTGTTGGATATAAAGTTATTCTCTTATTGAAATAAAATATTAATCTTTGTTCACCCTGTAAAAAAATATCTAATTAATTATTATCATTGAATGCAGTATTGAAAGGCCTTTCAGATAAGATATCACAAGACATCTATTCCAATTTTAAAAAAATACCGATTACGTCACCATGTCAAAACCAGTGACATAACCTCATTAGAATATACATAAAAAATCGGCATTTTAAAATAAAAATCGACCTATTTCAGGATTTCTGTCAAAAGTACATGGCTTGCGAAATATCGAATTTGTTCCATAATTTTGACGCGCACTGTATAATGGAAACAGTATGCCTCATACACAAACACAAATCTAATTTTAATAGAGTAAACACTTATTCTACCCGACAAAATCAGCATTTAAAACTACCAATTCCTTCATCTGCTCTTGTGGAATATATAATGTATGCAAGATATTCAACCACTTGCCAGAAAATATAAAAGGAGTGGTATCTGGTGTTATTTTTAGAAAAGAAGTCAAGGTATTGCTTTCTGATAGACCCCATTATAGTTTAGAGGAATTTTTCAACAATCGTACTATTTTATAGATAGAGGGAACTCAACTTTTTATATAATTTTAACTTTCTACTTTATATTTAATTTTAACGTGTCTTATTGGTTTTTATTAGGCGTTTTAAATTGTGATCTTACATTTGATAGATATAAGATATCTAACTTTTCATTTAATTTTAACCTGTCTAATTTGTTTTTGTTTTGTATTTTTTTGACCATTTGTGTTTTTCACAGATTAACAGTTAGTGATTTAACCAATTTAACATTTTAATCTTTTACATTATTATATTAGGTGTGTGAGTCCCGTTTATTTATTGACTTTTTGTTATTTTAAAGCTGACTCCACACTGTATCCTCTGTAATAATTATAATGATGGTAGTTATGATCTAACACATGCTTTGTCAATGAGATTATGATTCTTTGGACAATAAAGTATATTTTGATTGATTGATTGATAGAGGGATCACCACTATCACCAGTCATCGCAAACCTTTTCATGGAAGAAGTAAAAACAAAAGCACTCACAACATCGAGCTTGAAACCAAAACTTTGGCTAAGATATGTTGATGACATTCTTGTGATTTGGCCATATGGACATCAGAAACTATCGACCTTCTTCAACCACCTTAATGAAATTCATCCACAGATAAAATTCACTATAGAAGCAGAAGAAGAAAACAAACTGGCCTTTCTAGACGTTATGATCATGAAGAAGCCGACGGCACCTTGGGTCACACAGTATATCGCAAGAAAACTCACAGCACAGCAATTGATACTTAAAAGCAAATTCCCATAACCATCCACAACAAATCCACTCAGGGGCGAATACACTAATAACTCGATCAAGAAGATTGGCGAACAACGAACACATAAAAGAGGAGTTGGATAATATCGAAACGACCCTCCAGATGAATGGATACTCCAAGAGAACTATCAAAGCAGCATCTAGAGACAAAAAGGAACCACCGATTGGCAAAACATTCCTACCAAAGATAAAGTTTACAACGGATAGGATCAGTAGAATTCTTCACCGACACAATATCCTCACGTTTTCAACAGACCGTGCAATAAGATCTACCCTCAGAAACCCCAAGGACCATATACCACTAGAGTGCCGAGGAGTCTATGAAATACCATGTGGAAATTTATTTATTTATTTATTTATTTATTTATACTGATTACAAAAAGACTATGTCGAATAACATGTATCAGTTGGAAAATTACAAACGTACAGAAACGAAGTATAAAAATTATCCTACAGATACAAACGTATATATAAACAATATTAAAACTATTAAAATATCAAAGAATAATGTACAAACATCACAAGGCACTTATTCTATCCTGGTTGTATCTCAAATGGGAGAGTAGTGAGGTCTTAGAGATATTAAGGAAATCAATTTCACATGTTCTCAAAAAGGTTGTTAACACTGGCTAAGCAGTTGTTAATGGGGGCGCTTACATTGTGAATTTTGAATGTGCTATTTTTGATTCTCAGTCTTATGTCTGGTACGTTGAAGTGAATGTTCCGCAGTATATCAGGTACATTGATCAAATTGTGTAAGATATCAAAGACGAAAAGGATTCTTTCACGTCGTTCGCTCAGTCATAATTTCAAAATCTCTTCTTTGGTTTTCGTAGGATATACGCATTGGGTATATTCCATATTTTTTGAAGTGCATGGATCTTAGAAACATTTTTTGAATTTTTTCAAGCAAATCGGAATATGTTATGGTCTTAGGGTTCCAAATAATACAGCAGTACTCTAACTTAGATCTAACATAGGAGTTAAATAGTAATATAGATGTTTGGTATTTAAAATTATGGCTTGATCTCAAGAAAGAATGCTGGACCATAGTAAATGAGCTCAGGGGGAAAGGAAGAACCTCAAAACACACAGAAACGTCACTAGAACCTAATATAATCAATAATTATTATTGTACAGTAGCAGAAAAGCTAACTAGTAAAATATCTCCTACGCAAAATCCCTTAAACTATATCAGAGACATCCAAGTTGATAACAATCTCATACTCTATGACACCAACTTATATGAACTGAAAGAAGTTATTTCCACTATAAAAAATAAAAATGCCGATGGTTTAGATGATATCTCTATAAACATTTTTGTTAACCTCCCTGATAGTGTACTCAGTATTCTTGCCCAACTCATAAATAGTTCCTTTGCCCAAGGCTATTTTCCTTCATTCCTGAAAACCTCGGTTGTTATCCATCTCCATTAAGGGGGTGATAGAGAAGATCCAGCCAATTTTAGGACTATTTCATTAATACCCACCTTAGCGAAGATTATCGAAAAACTGGTGAAAAAAAGAGTTATGGAATTTTTGATACATAACAGAATACTGAGTGCACAGCAGTACGGTTTTCAGAAATCGAAGAATACAACTGACGCAATACATTCAGTTATGTCAATGATTTACAGAGATATCAATGATAAAGAGCTGTCGCAGCAGTGCTCTGTGACCTATCGAAAGCATTCGATTGTGTCAACCACGAGGTACTGCTGTGCAAACTTCAATTGTATGGATTCAGAGGAAACACTTTCAAATGGTTCGACTCGTATCTTTCTGATAGAAAGCAGTATGTGAGACTAACAACATCTTCAAATACTGCAGAAATTAAAAGTGGAGTACCACAAGGCTCAGTGCTGGGTCCTGTTTTGTTCCTTTTATATATAAATGATCTGACCATGTTACCAATTTCCGGAAGGTTCACGTTATTTGCTGATGACACCACCATACTATGGCACCATAAAGATAAAAGTAAATTGAACGAAATGATATCTTCAGACATGGTTACAATCCAGAATTGGTTCGACTCTAATTTACTCACTCTGAATTCAAAAAAAATAAGTGTTATTACATTCAAATGTTGTATATCAAATGTGCATTTAGGAAGCCAACTGGTGGTAAACAAGAAAAAATTTTGGGATTACTTTTGGACAGTAATCTGAAATTTGAAGAGCATATAACTCATTTAAATAAAAAACTGGCCTCTGGTTGTTATGTTATGAGGACAGTATCAAACGAATTAGGATCTACTGCTGCCAAATCTGTTTATTATGCACTTATAGACTCCCATTTACACTATGGCATATCTTTCTGGGGGGTATGTAACAATCAACTCTTCCAGTCGGTGTTTGTGCTTCAAAAACAGGCAATTAGATACCTTTGCAAAGCCAAATGGGGAGATTCTTGTAAACCTCTTTTTAAAGATAAAAAAATCCTAAAACTCTTGTCTCAATTTTCATATTGGAGACAGTTTCTGTAATTCATAAGAATAGATTGGAATATGAAATCAGCAACATCCCCTATAATACTCGCCAGAACGAAAATATTCTGAAGCTCCCTGATTCCCACTTCTAACCTAGTAAAAGATTCTCTGATATACAATGGAGTGAAAATGTATAATAAAATACCAAGTGATATCAAAGAGAGAAATCTCCAGGTTTTTGATACAAACTAATAACTTTACTTGGTGATAAGGCCTACAACAACTTGATTGAATTTTATGATGATACACTTTAGTTAATGTTTACATTTGTTCATATTGTTAATTTTATACAAACTTTTTAATGTTTTTGTGAAAGTATTTATTTAAGTCTCACCATTTATGTTTTTATATTTGTTTTTATCCTGTGACGTGGTTATCAATTTTTGACAGTAACTTATGTTCATTCGCATACTGTGAATTTTTATTTATGTGTTTGTCAACAAGATTTTTTCTTATGTACAATAAACATATATTCTCTCTCTCTCTCAAGATGAAGCCGAGTTTTCTGTAGCACTCAAAGCTAATTCTGCTAATAAGTTCATTGAACGACAATGTTTTAGTAAAAACAAAACCCAGGTCCTTGATTCTATCTAGAGTTTCCAGGTCAACATCATTGATGGTATAGTTTCCGACGATTTCTATTTTTTTTCTAGTGTATGATACTATTTTACATTTCGACTCATTTAGTGATAGGTCATTATCATCACAGTACCTACAGATTGCATCAATTGTGTCTTGGAACTTTTTAGTGTCTTCTACTGATGTTATTTTGAGAAATACTTTCAAGTCATCTGCATATAGAAGAAATTTTGCACCTTCAAGATAGTCATTGATATCAACAATGAACATGACAAAAAGCAACTGTCCCAGTATCGAGCCTTGGGGTACACCCGAGGTACTAATCAAACTCTCGGACTGACAGTTATTATATTTAACAAAGTTAGGACGATTTGTGATACGATTTTATAAATGCGACTAATTTTTCATCGAATGAAAATGATGTTAACTTATTCAGCAAAACATTGTGATATACCCTATCAAATGCTTTTGCTAGGTCCGTGTAAATGGTATCAATTTGATAGTTGGATATTCCTTTGGAGACATACTTGCTAAAGTCGCAAAGGTTTGTTGTGCTTGATTTTTTATTTATGAACCCATGTTGTTCCCCTGAGTACTGAAGATATGTGACAATTTATTTTTTATGCATTGTCTTCTAAAATATTTTTCAAGGTGATGGTAAAATAGTGATAGGCCTATAGTTTGTTATTTCATTGGTTTTGCCAGATTTATGAGTTGCAATTATATGTCCCACTTTGAATCGTTCAGGAAACACATTAGTCTCCAATGATCTATTGAAAATAATTTGTAGTGGTGATGATAATAGGTCAGGATATGCTTTGAAAAAGTAGGCTGGTATCCCATCTACCCCCCCATTGCCGCCTTGGGTTTCAATGATTGAAAGGCATCTAAAATATCAGATATTTCAATGTTTTTAATTTGTAGGTAAGTAAGACCATAATCTTTATGTTCGGTTTCCCTAGAGCTGAGTGTACTTTCACTATATACTGACTTGAAGTATTGTGCAGAAGCATTGGAGATATCTTCATCTGATTATTATAAATAAATCTACTCGATATAATAATAATAATAATATTTATTGTCGTCATAGGATCCATAATATAAACATTCTTGTTTGTAGTTAAAATTAATTAAGGTAAGTTAAAAGCCTCTATAGATGAGTTACTTCTTTTATTTTTCATAAAGTCCCAAAAAATTGGGAAAAGACGTACATAGGCCAAACAAACAGAAGAATCAACATCCGCAAAGAAGAACACAAGATTTCTATACGAATCAAGGAAACCACATCGTCACTATTCCAACACTTACTAACAACAGGACACAGCATAAACTTCAATGAAACTTGATCATTGGCAAGTGATGAGAATTTCCACTCATGAACAACGAGAGAAGCCATCGATCTATCTTGACCCACCGACAAATTAATCAACAACAAAACATCAACGGCGATGGAACATCGTCGCTTCCAGCAGAGAGTTCACCCAGCAATACCCATGATGACCTGGCAACGGCGCATCCAATAGCGACCTTTTCCGGCCCCATACAAAGCAGAACACGAAAGAAGGAGACCGATCGTGCACAATTGAGCAACACCGGTGGGGATCTGGCAATAATTCATCCAACAACGACGTTTTCCGGCTCTACACAACAAGGCACGAACAAAGGAAACCGATCGCGATCGAGCGCAATCGACCAACCACCATTACAAATTGAGGACAACACAAAAACATCAGTCAAGTTCGAAAAAATCGAATGAATTAGACGTCACTTGAAGATGGCAAATGTGAATTTGCCGAAACGAGAACACAGAACGTCAACAGAAACCCGAGAAACTATCTCAATATATATATATATATAATTTAAATATTGCCTTTTTAAGTCTGTTTTTTGTCAGATTGATTTTTCGAGATTCTTTGTATTGTATATGGGTATATATATATATAGAATATGTATTATATACGTATATACGTATTCCATTCAGGAGTCATTTGCAACCAAACTCAACTTGCATAAAATTTGTCTGCAACCAGCAATACATTCATGTTTCTTACTCATTTATGATGATTAAAAATGAAAAAAAATTATGGACAAATTTGTTTTGCAGATTTTATCCGTCGGGTTACTTTGGCCCATGTACATGCTATAAAGAGAAAATCACGCAAAATAGGCCATGGGTCAAAGCCACCCTCAATATGTGGGAGACTTGGCACACCAAGTTTTTTTATATATATATATATATATCCACATTCATAATTTGACAAAGCTAATTTGAAAGAGTGATCGAAAATCAATATTTTGGTATATAATAATAATACCAATTTATTTTTCCAAATTCATCGTTAATTTTTAAACCAAAGTCATCCGAAATTACGGTATCAAAAATAACATAATACATTTTGATAAAAAAAATGAGAACAGACAATTCGAAAAAAAATAGTTTGTCAATTTCTAAGTTACTTTGGAATAACAAAAACTTTTTAACAAAAAATTAAACTAAACTAATGTAAGTAACTAATTTTGATTCGGCGCCAAACAAACAAGCAAATGAATTAGGTAAGGCGTAAAATGATGGCATCAAGTTGCGCGGTGGCATTCTGATAATTTTTTTGAAGTAATCTAATGATCTTCATTGATTGTTTGTTTGGCGCCGACTCAAAATTAGTTACTTACATTAGTTTAGGAGCTTAGTTATTGAGACTAAGAAGATTTATTTTATTTTTTACTTTTCAGTTCCATATTTTGTCGGTTTGATTTTTTGTTAAAAAGTTTTTATTTTTAAATTTTTTGTGGCTGAAACCTACTAATTACTACCTACTTGTTTTTTTATTACTTCCAAAATACTTACTTACCCACCTTACTTCAACTATTACCGTTAAATAATATGATTATCTATTGATTTGTTGAAAATATAAACAGGATGTTCATAAAATAACTTCATTTTAATCGTGGATTTTTCAGTTCACAGAAAAATCTTTCTATCAATATTCAATTGAGAATGTTTCCCTTTTCAACATGATTATCTACTTTTACTATTAGTTGTAATATAAATTATTTTTGTTGTTGTGGTTAGTTCATTTCATTACTTTGTATATCATTCCATCCTCTCATAGAATATAATGATTGTGACGGATGTGGAACAAAAATAATGACAGTAGCGATCTGTCATTGTCAACTACATATGTGTGTGCCAATGTTCACAAGTGAAAAATCAATTATCCCCTATTTTTCTACCCGTAAGGTGATAATTTCATTCGAAATCCAAATATGAGGTATACCCTATCTATTAAAAAAAGAATCATCCAAATCGAAGAACCCAGTACAAAGTTATGCCTGATAGAATCGGTTAACGGACCAGAATTCAGAGGGTGAGTGATCAATATCCTCCATTTTACTACCCTCAGGGATGGATTTCATCTTTAAAATCCAAATGGGACCAACTTCGAAGTACACCCTATCCACTGAAAGAAGAATTATCGGAATCGGACGTCTCAGTAAAAAGTTATGCGTGATCGTACATAAAAAAAAATATATATACGCGTCGACTAGAGAACCTCCTCCTCTTTGGTTTCGTCGGTTAAAAACTCAATATCATCGCTCATTTTTAGGAATATACTAATACATTGAAAAATTGACATATGTCAACCATCAACTAAGAGTCTCATTCAGATTTTTTTTATTTGAGTTATGTATATTCTTCAATAAATTGAATGAACTAAAACGAAATATAACTATTTTTATTGAATCAACAAGGAGTAATGATAAAAGTGTCCTGTTCAAGCATTTTTTTCCAAAAAAAAAACTTTGGTAGTGAAGGGTTGCTTATTGAGGAACATATATGTGTGTGTGTGTGTGAATAAATTCTACATTTCCCCCCCAGAAGTTAACCTTGACCCTGTACACCTTCTTTGAAATAATGTTACTGACTCAGGAATTATCTGTGATAAGATACTTCACAATAGAAATTACGGATATTTTTGTTGGCACTGTTTGATGAAATCTTTTTTCACAACCATTATTTAACTCTGAGAGTTTTAGTATTACTTGAGAATCTCTCATTCAGAATTTACTTTCATTCCGATGAATTTGTTGTCAAATGAAATATGTTAGCTATTTTTCAACATTTGCTATTGAAAGTTTTATTGTCACTGATGACTGGATATTTCCAAAATGTTTGTTATTGTGCTACTTTACTAATAATGAATGTAAACAAGTACTGACCTTGGCAACACTGATAGTCTGTTGTTCCATAGCTTCATGTATACAAGTACGATCATGTTCCTTCATTGAATTGAATTCGTCAATGCAACAAATTCCTCCGTCCGCCATTACTAAGGCTCCTCCTTCTAACTGCCACTCGCCATGTTCCTGAATAATGAAAAAGGAAAATGATTCGAATTAAGAATTCATAGTTTCTGTATAAATATAACAGTTGACATAGTATTTGCAAACACATAGGAAAACATTTGAATCCATCCAAAAATTTAGTTTTGTAAAAATCCTAGACACGAATAATTCAAAAAGTGTGATAATTCAATAATAATAATAAATGCTTGTTATTGTACTATAAACAAATTATAATTCAGAGGGCTATTGGCCGAGGTCCTACAACCTTTGAATGTACCTACACAGGTATCTATAAAAACAAAAACAACTTTTATTTAAAATGTCATGTTGGCAACTTAATGTTGTAGTTTTTTAAGTAGAATGTGTTCTATATGTTTATGAATATTCCTGTTCAGTGGAATTCTGGTTACTGCAAGCTTCTGATCTGGCACCGATTGGTAAAACTTTGGAGGTTTCGTATAATAGTTCATTTGGGGGGTTGTGTACAGGCTTGTTTTAATGTTTAATTTTAGCAACGGGGACATATAAGTGTATATATTTTGCTTCTGGTTGCCATGTTAAATCCTTCATATCTGCATGAAAGGCATCTGCAGTATGATGCTCTTGAAATTGTATTTTTTTTAATCTCCAGGTGTTTGTTGAAGTTCAACTTATTGTCTAGAGTAATACCCAAATAATTTACCATTGTTATAGGTTAGGGTGTGCTGCATTAGAAATACTGTGGGTGATGATAAAGTTTAGTTGTTGTTAAATATAATAATTGTGATCTGAGAGGGTTAGTGGTGAGACACCATTTCTTAAACCATACACTGGTAGAGTAAAAAAGGAATTGGAGAGACGATACTGCTTTGGAAATGGAATTTTTCATGACATATAAGTGCTGTGTCATCAGCATACTGAAGGAGGTATTTTGAAAAATTGTAGTAATGTGTGGTCTCGTAGGTGGTGATAAATGTTTGCATAATATAAACTGTAGAGTAACAGAGACAAAGGAGATCCCTGTGATGAACTTTGTTTTTTGAAATACTTTTTAAAATGTTAACTATAAGTTTCCTATCCTTTAACCGGATATTGATGGAGGCAGTGATAAAATATGAGGGTAAAACGTTGGATATATGCAGTCACAAATGATTGTAGATATCACAATTCAGATATTCCAGAATAGTGTATGGACAGATTGATGAAAAAGATTTAATAATCGAGTTATTGCTCTCTTTGAATATTTCTTTGTAGTATTCTGCAAAAATGCTGGCTTTTACTGCTGTTATCTCATAAGTTTTCGATAATTGTGCAACGTTTATTGCCAGAAGGTTCAACACTTTTTTGCATTGATGTTTTAACAAGTGGTAATCGATGTATGAGCCTTGTACTCCTGAATTTTAAGATATTTTTGTTATATTGGTTGAGATCCCTTTTTGCAACTGGATCTGTGTCTCAGGTATTCACGATACATATATCTCTTCTTTTTAACGAGTCCTATTATAAATGGTTGTAATTAATAATTATATGTGTTTTCATTGCCTATGGGTTCTAGGAAGATGAGAACACCATTATTGATCGATTTATCTTCCTGATGATTGTAGAAGTGTGTAATAGATTTTAGTCAACAAAAATGTATTGAAGACCTAATGAATTCAATGCCTACATATACTGGATGAGTGAAATTCGAGTAGATGCATGGGGATCTCGGAAACGGTAAGAGCTACAGAGTGGATTAGATGGAGGCAAAGTTGCGTATTATGAAGCTCTTTACTATGATGTTGAAAAATCTGAGCTAGCCCTCTCACTTTCAGAGATTACAGGAAAAAACAAAAAATTTGATTATTGTTTTTCACTAATATCTGCTTTAATACAATAGACTTCCAGAAACTGTTTGCACTTTGTCATTGCAACTTTCAATGGGCTGTAAAAATATGTAAACGAAAGTGTTCTACAGGGTGTTGTTTTTCCTGGGCCACCCCTAACTATAAAATTTTAAATACGGACCTGGATTTTTTTATCACTTTTTTTAGGCTTCAAAATATTTTATCATGATTGTGAAGCCTAAAAAAAGTTATAAAAAATCCAGGTCCGTATTTAAAATTTTATAGTTAGGGGTGGCCCAAGGACAACAACACCCTGTAGAACACTTTCGTTTACATAGTTTTCCAGCCCATTGAAAGTTGCAATGACAAAGTGCAAACAGTTTCTGGAAATCTATTGTATTAAAGCAGATATAAGTAAAAAACAAAAAACAAATTTTTCGTTTTTTCCTGTAATCTCTGAAAGTGATAGAGCTAGCTCAGATTTTTCAACATTATAGTAATGAGCTCCATAATACGCAACTTTGCCTCCATTTAACCCTCTCTGTAGCTCATACCGTTTCCGAGATCCCCATGTATCTACTCGAATTTCACTCACCCGGTATATAATACAATTAAACAGTTACGAGGCTAACAGGTAGGTTCAAATAACTACAATGTAAATAATGCATAGAATGCGATGTTGTTAATCAAGACTGGAATAGAAAATCAAATAAATATCTGAATAAAAATTAAAATTTTCACTTTTAGATTTTTTCTTTTGAGTTAGGATTTTTTCACAATGTCTATCAGATGTAGTTCAATGCCCAACGTGGGTTCATCCGGGGAAATAGTTGTTTTCTGTTAGATATTACAAAAAATAACTTCATTTTCAATATGATTTTTCACTTACAATTGCACGAGAGGTTTGTATTTTATCGGGTAAATTTGGGTTGTTTAATGAGAAACTGTTGCCTAGCAATTAGACAAGAAAAACTGTCAACTATTAGATTGACAGTTTTTCGAGTCAAATTGCTAAAGGAAACAGTTTAGAATTTGAACAACACAAATTTACCCGATATCAATAGAAACATCAAATGTAATTCGGCACGACAATTCAATGAATAAGAAATTTAGAAACATATCAATGCAAACTTTATTTATTTCGGCAACCAACACCGCAATAATTGATAAACAAATGAATAAGTGAAAAAACCACTAGTGCATTTGTCACTGTAAAAGTTGCAGCTAACTTTTGCCGCTATCAAACTGACAATTGCACTGTGGCATATGCGATTTTTTATACATGAGTTGAATTGTCAATAAAAAAAATATATTCAATAGATAATGTTTCCCTTTTCAACATTATTGACTTTCTCAAAGTCAGTTTTATGAAAGATCACACGTTTCATTTTTTCTCTACTGTGAGGGACTCCTAGCTATAATTCAATTTTGAGCCCCAATATTCAGTTCTGGGATCAGGTGAAGTTTCTACTAGCTTGATATTGGATGATAGCTTCGAGGTATAGAAATATAAATCCATTGTTGATTCCTTATTACTTGGCATAATGAATGTTGGTCCAGTGTCCCACTTGATAGAAGTGGAATTTTGAAGAAAATTTTAAACTTTTCCTGTATTGAACTCCCCAATTATTATTGCATATTTATATCCAGCTGCTATTGTAAAGATGGTTTCTCCAATTCTGATAGGGTGTATGTATGCTATATGTATGATTTTGGAATGGGATCATAAAGTTCATTTTTAGTAGGGGCATTTGCTTTTCCCCATTTTAAGCTTTGTATTGAGCTGTATTAAAGAGCCACCCCGAATTGTATTTAATAATAATAATAAATGGTTTTTATTTCACTTGGTAGAGTTTAGCAGAGGTACTTATTCTTTTACTCAACCAAGTTCATAAAACGAACAATAAAACACAAAAAATGTTGAAAAAATCAACATTAATAATAAAAAACTTTTTTTTTTGTGAATGTATATATTTTATGATCGCTGCTCACCTAAATATATCTGTTTTAATGTATGATTGTTTGAAACAAGGTAAGGATAGTTTTAGTAGGTGATCTACGATATTATTGTAGACGGGTACAGCTTGATAAGAGAAAGATTGCTCAAATTGTGCGGAATTATGTCGAGGGTCGTAAATTTATCAATTTGTTATTAAATTTCAATTTTTCTGAATAATATGCCAAGAGCATACTGAAGAAGTTATTTTAATGCAGAATTATGGATTTGAGAAAACTTTTGACTTTCATATGGAAAAATTAAAATCTAATTAAAAACAATAATACAACTTTCGGATGTGGAAATCTCCAACAAACATTGCTTTCAGATATAAAAAGATTTTTTATCACATTTTGTTTTTATTCATGGGTGTATTTTCAGATGTCTTTCAATGGAACTTATCACTAGAGTTCTGAAACCGAAATTTTTCACTCACCAGAAATTTCGTAGCATAAAACCTCAAAATAACTTCCTCAGTATATTAGTATATTTCCTATTGCCTGCATTCTATTTATATGGCCTACATAATGTAATAATATAAATACATTTTGAGAAATATATAAAAAATAGCAATTGAATAGTGAATGACGGAAAGTTGATTCTAAGTGGCATTGTCCTGGTGATTGAAATCATGAGAAAATACCACGTAACAATGCACAAAAATTGAAACAAACATTTTTCATATAAAAGTGTGAAACCTCATCTTAGTTTAAGGTAAACTGGGAAGAATTTTCTAATACCACTGTCACCCGTTATAATTATTGTGAAACTACATTTTATTCTTAACCATAACGGACATACCATAGTTGCTGTAACTGTTAATCCAGCTGCAGTTGAACCCACTCCAGTGGTCAAAACTGAACGGGGAATTATTTTCGAAGCAAATCGTAGTAACTGTGATTTTCCCGTTCCAGGATCACCAACAAGAATTATATGAGGCTCTGATCTGATTCTTATTCCTGTTGATGAATCTTCCATAGGACTGCCTCCTGCTAGAACTACAGCAATGGCCAGTTTAACTAAATACAACCCATAAATCTACAAATCAAAAAGGACTATATTAAAATGGGTTTTTCCCAATTTCCTATCAAAACTTTGAGATGTAAGTTTTGAGAAGTTTTAAGCAATGTGGTCCAAACTCTTCTTTGTACACGCTTTATATTAGCTTCACTTGTATGTTTGTTTGTAACTGACTCCTTTGGACTTGATTTTCACCCACTTCCAGACGTCCGAATGATTTGAAATTTGGCAGGTGTACATAATTCCGGTGACAATGCATTAAGAAATTTTTGTGTGAAAAAAAATGGCGGCTCCAATATGGCGGACGAGTTTTGAGATTATGTCCGATTCGCTTCAAATTTGGTATCTGAGTGTTTTCGTGGTCGGAGATTATGATTCTTTTGTCAAAATTGAAAAATTCAAGATGGCGCCTCCAAAATGGTGGACGAGTTTTGTAATTATGGCCCGATTTAATTCAAAATTGGTATATGGAGGTTTTTGGAGTCGAATATTATGATTCTTTCGTGAAAATTGAAAAATTCAAGATGGAGGCTGCAAAATGGTGGACAAGTTTTGTGATTATGGTCCGATTCTATTCAAAATTGGTATGTGGGGGTTTTTGGAGTCGAATATTATGATTCTTTCGTGAAAATTGAAAAATTCAAGATGGCGGCTCACTGTATATATTGACAACGTTAAAATCTTTGAATGACTTCTAAAATCGAGATTTGACTATCAATACAGCTGTACACATTAATGATTTGGGAAATAATTACAGTTACTAATAGTGATCACGGAATTAATAGTAGATTAAAACAAATAATAGTTAAATAAAATGAAAAAAACACGCTTTTATAAATAAACCACACTAAAAATTAGAAAATAAATAATAGTTTAAAAAAACTAAAAAACACGCTTTTATAGAAAACCAAACTAAAAAAATTTAAAATAAATTTTAATAAATTTGAATTGAGAATAGTGTAAATTTTTTTAATAAATATAAATTAATAATAATGTAAATAAGAAAACAATTTATTTTATTTAAAAAAAGCGTGGGGTGCGTAATTTGAATCTTAAAAAGCCTTTTTTTAAATAAAATAATTTTTTTTCTTATTTACATTATTATTAATTTATATTTATTAAAAAAATCTACACTATTCTTAATCCAATTTTATTAAAATTTATTTTATATTTTTTTAGTTTGGTTTTCTATAAAAGCGTGTTTTTTAGTTTTTTTAAACTATTATTTTTTGAGATAAAAGGTAATGAAATTCTGTTAATATTATTCATCAGTTTTTTATATTTATGTTGGTTGGTATGAGGTCGGAGGGAAGGAGATAAGTGAACAATCAATCATCAATAATTTTTTATACCTTCGGGTCACACTTGAAAATGTAAATGTAATGATTTATTGTAAATATCAAACTCAACTTTTGGTTTTGGGGTTTTGCTGAGTAGAAACATGATTAATACCTAGAGCTAATGTGAGGAACTTGGAAGCTATGAATAAATTTGTTAAGGAATAAGTATGCATAGTAGATTTTTCAACTTTCAAAGGATAGAAATGAGTAAATGTTTAGCAGCAGGTTGTTATCATAAACTTGTGGGGGATAGGCAACATCCATCTTGAATGATACCTAATTCATGAAGAACTTCTGTACTGACTCAAGCTGATTAATGTGGCATTTATTATAGTTATGAATAAAAGACGAGATAAGATGCTTCCTCATGGAACTTCGCTAGAAAATATGAACTGATAAAATTCAACAAAGAAAAAGGTTGTAAAATCGTAGTCAGATAAGTTGAGTTTGTTTAGAAGGATTTGGGGATTTAGCTTGTCAAAGGCCATTGAGAAGTCCGTGAAAATAGTGTATACTTGGGATGGTAACTATTCACATTTTGCTCATGAAACCATTTTGATCATTTCATATATGTTATAGGGTTCCGAATGCAACAAATACCAGCTCTATAGGACACTCTTCATGCATTGAGACGTGAGATTGAAGCACTCGTCCCAGTTCAGTATACTGAACATTTCTCAATGAATGAAATAATAACAGAAGTATCTAAAAGAATCTCTATAAAATAGAAATGAAGACAAATAAAACACTCTAAAAATCATGAAAATCATAAATTCTTATACAAGAAAGAAATCTTTGGATTTTCCAAACTGGGCGTCTTATAGAAAGATGTCATAAGCCTATGAAAATAATCTTCAATACTCAGGAGAAGGCCAGCCAAATCATTCGGAACCAAAGGTGCTGAAGCAGCAGGCCAGATTCAAAGACATTTGTGACAACTGATGAAATACCCCTTCAAATGAAGCAATTCAAAGATTTGAAGATCGAACTAACTGAGCGGAAAAAATCATTAAAGGTGTCCAAGCAGGAAAATTCATCAGATCTCCTTTCTTACTACCAAAATTTCGTGGTTCAAATAAAGAAATTCAAGAATTCTTTACTTCAGTCGTATCTGCTGAATACCACCTTAGTGCCATTAATGAGACATGGCTTCAGTCAAACGTCTGGAGTGCTGAATTATTCAGGTGTCATAGAAATCTACAAGCAAATCAATTAACATGTGGAGCAGAAGTACTTTTGGCAGTGCGGAGTGACTGCTTAGCTCCAGAAATCGACCTTGCAGCATATCAGGACAATTTTAGCATTGATTTGGTTGGTTGTAAGATAATCTTTGGGCATAACTTATTGGACACTTTTGTAACTTCATACCACCCAATGTAAGTAGCTTGGAGATAAAAAATCTTTCGGAAATACTGGAGTACCTTTATGATAACAATATATGATTCTAGGTGATTTCAGTAAGGCCTATTTTATTAATTGTGCTGATGAGGTGGATTCAAATAACTTAAGCCTAATTAATTTACAGCAAATTATAATTGTTTAACAATTGACAAAATTCAACACTGTATTGAACACATCCAAGCATCTATCAGTATTTCCAAATATGGAATTTCATGTCACCCATGATCAACTCCCATTAATCTCTGAAGATAATCACCACTCTTCTCTTAGAATATCACTAGCATTCACATAATCATCACTTATATCATATAATGTGGAATCAGTTTATAACAATTTCAAAAAAGCCAATTATCCTCTCCTATACTCCCATCTCCTCGATACTAATTGGAACTTTCTAGAAACTTACTCTGATATAAACCAAGCTGTATCCGAATTCTACAAAGTGTTTTATGCCATACTATACTTATATATATATATATATATATATATATATATATATATATATATATATATATATATATAAGGATATTTTCGTGATGTTCATAATTTTTGAAATTAGTGGAGCAGTCAATGGTATTTTATTTATACGATTTCTTCGTTTTTATGTCGAGCTTTCGAAAATTTTTTTTTTTTTTTTTTTTTTTTTTTTTTTTTCAAAATTTAACTAAAAGTTAATACATTATTATATGCTGGTATTACATAATTAAAGGATACTTACTAACATGAAATTAAAAAAAAATAATACACAAAAAGAAACATCGGTGTTACAATTTAAAATGACAAGATGACAGTCACATGACAGATACTCAGTTACATACCTAAATAATCGAAATTCTAGATGAAAGAGATACAGAGTGAGAATATAAAAATGTAAAAGTATATATGAATATAAAAAAATAATAATAATCATTTCAAAGAGGATTAGGTGTGATATTGTCTTTATGTTTTTTTAAAAGATATGTATATATTGTACTGAGGTCATCAATATCTGTTCTTCTATTTTTCCAAAGAGCTTATTGAGATTTTGTTCATTATCGAGAATTTGGCATTATTATAGTCAATCACATGATCTTTATCTATTCATGTTCAGCAAGGCAACAAGATCTCCCATTTTCTTCTCAGTCACTTTTATGAGAGGTTATTCTATCTTTGAGCATTCTACTTGTCTGACCAATGTATACTTCATCACAGCTGCTGCAAGGAATTTCATAAATTATATTGGATTTATTTTTGATTGGTATAGGAGTTTTTAATTTTGAATGTATTTGTGATATAGTTTTCAAACTGGTTTTAGCTATTTTAACATTGTCTTCATTTTTGAACAATTGTATGAGTTTTGGTGTCAAATTATCTATATGTGGTAAAGATCTATAAATTGCAATTTGATCCGTTCTTGGTGATTGGTTTGAATTCAAAATAGAAGCAGAGGAGCTAAATAGAATTTTATTAACTAATGATTTCGGATATGAATTTTCTAAAAGAATGTTTTGAAGTTCTTTCAGACACTCATCTCTCAAGGATGGATGAGTGACCTTAACAACTCTATTTTTAAGGTTATTAATTAAATTGAGTTTGATTTTCATGGGATGGTGTGAGTGAAAATTTATGAAACGATTACTATTTATTGGTTTTCTGTACCATCTAGTGATGATTTTGTTGTTGATGGTTCTGATAAGTTTCAAATCAAGGAATGGAACTGAATTATCGGTTTCTTTTTCGACAGTGAACTGAATATTGGGATCAAAACTGTTAAAAAATATTGAGAGTTTCATCAATACAGTTTTCTGGTACAGAAAGGATGAGGTCATCTACATATCTCCTAAGGAAAGGAATGTCGAAAGTGATTTTATTTGTGCAATATTCTAGGAGTTCATCTAAAACGTAACTTGATATTATTGGAGAGATGTTAGATCCCATGGGAGTACCAAAAATTTGTTTGTAGAATTTTTCATTGAAGACAAGACAAGTAGAGTCAAAAATGAAATCAATTATCTTCATAAACATTTGTTTTTCAATATTGCAGAGATTGTTAATTTTGTTCCATTGTTTATCAATGCAGAGTTTAACTAACTCTAAAGGTAAGTTAGTGAATAGAGATACCACATCTAAACTTATCAGAACATAATTTGGTGCTAATTGAAAATCGTTAATAAATTCACTAAAGGAGAAAGAGTCACTTATCATAACATATTAGAGTCAGTAACATGATATCTGTTATCGTATCATATGAGTTGGTCAATATTTCAGTAATGAATTTCGTTATTTTACTGTTTGGTGAGTCTATAGAAGAAACAATTGGTCTCATAGATAAAACTGGTTTATGAATTTTGGTAGAGTATAAAGACGTGGTGGATAGAATTATAGATAGTTAACTTTTTAGCAGTTATTTCATCAATCATTGCTTTTTTCTCTTAGTTCAGAAACAATTTTATTAGCTTTCTGTTGTAAAGTGCAAGACGGATCTGCTCTGAGTGGTTTATAATATTTTGTATCATTTAGAAGTAACTGGCTCTTGTTGATGTATTGTCTTTATACATTGCAACAGTTACGCTACCTTTATCACTATTGATAATACAAAGTTCAGGATGTTGTTTCAGATATATCTTGCACTTATTGAACATTGTAGTAAACTGATCTATGTGATTACTATTAATATGAGAAAAGTTTGTTATGATATTGGTGAAGTGTGCTCGATATAAGTTTTTACTTCTCTCATTGAAATTTTCGATAATATTTTCCAAATCTGCAAGAAGTGAATCCATTCTCAAATCTTTAACAGTTGGACACACACTAAACTTAGGACCAAGTGATAAAAATTGTTGAATTTCGATAGGTATCAATAAATCTGTTATGTTTTTGAACCATTTATTTTGAAATTTAATTTTATAGATTGTTTCTGATTTTAAATTCTCAAGTTTACGTATATTCGTATTTTTTATTATATTGAATACTCTCTCATATTTGATGTTCAATCTGCGTTTATATTCAATGATGATATTTTGTGGAAGAGCATAATCGAGAAGATTTTGTACATGAGTTAATTCTTTGGATACTGCTCTTATATCAGAATATGTAACACCAATTTCTAAATTCAACAATTTTTTCTTTAAATTGATATTGAAATTTTGTATTTGTTGTCCTAGTCTTCCTCTTCCATGATCTAATAGGGAATTGATATTTCTCACTCCATTACTGACATGTTTGGGAAATATCTTATTTTGTCTGCATTTGAGTAGGAACACCTTTCTGTTTCTCAATGATGCTAATTTGATGTTGAGTTTGGTCAATGTCTTGAGATTTCTAACACTAGTAAGTCCATATCGATGTTTGATATCTTGGTAAAACCCCATTCCTTAATAAATAAGGGGATATTTTCGTGACTGTTCGATAATTTATGTAGAAATTAGTGGGAAGCAGTCAATGGTAGACCAATTAATACGATTTCTTCGTTTTTATGTCGAGAAATTTTATTTTCTTCTTCAAGACTTAACTAAAAGTTAATACATGATTATATGCTGGTATTACATAATTAAAGGATACTTACTAACATGAAATTCAGAAAAAATAATACACAAAAAGAAACATCGGTGTTACAATTTAAAATGACAAGATGACAGTCACATGACAGATACTCAGTTACATACCTAAATAATCGAAATTCTAGATGAAAGAGATACAGAGTGAGAATATAAAAATGTAAAAGTATATATGAATATAAAAAAATAATAATAATCATTTCAAAGAGGATTAGGTGTGATATTGTCTTTATTTTTTTAAAAGTATGTATATATTGTACTGAGGTCATCAATATCTGTTCTTCTATTCATTGTTTTTTCATTGTTGTTTATATGAACCATTTCAAGAAAGAGACGCTTATTGAGATTTTGTTCATTATCGAGAATTTTGGCATTATTATAGTCAATCACATGATCTTTATCTATTACATGTTCAGCAAGGCAACAAGATCTCACATTTCTTCTACAGTCACTTTTATGAGAGGTTATTCTATCTTTGAGCATTCTACTTGTCTGACCAATGTATACTTCATCACAGCTGCTGCAAGGAATTTCATAAATTATATTGGATTTATTTTTGATTGGTATAGGAGTTTTTAATTTTGAATGTATTTGTGATATAGTTTTCAAACTGGTTTTAGCTATTTTAACATTGTCTTCATTTTTGAACAATTGTATGAGTTTTGGTGTCAAATTATCTATATGTGGTAAAGATCTATAAATTGCAATTTGATCCGTTCTTGGTGATTGGTTTGAATTCAAAATAGAAGCAGAGGAGCTAAATAGAATTTTATTAACTAATGATTTCGGATATGAATTTTCTAAAAGAATGTTTTGAAGTTCTTTCAGACACTCATCTCTCAAGGATGGATGAGTGACCTTAACAACTCTATTTTTAAGGTTATTAATTAAATTGAGTTTGATTTTCATGGGATGGTGTGAGTGAAAATTTATGAAACGATTACTATTTATTGGTTTTCTGTACCATCTAGTGATGATTTTGTTGTTGATGGTTCTGATAAGTTTCAAATCAAGGAATGGAACTGAATTATCGGTTTCTTTTTCGACAGTGAACTGAATATTGGGATCAAAACTGTTAAAAATATTGAGAGTTTCATCAATACAGTTTTCTGGTACAGAAAGGATGAGGTCATCTACATATCTCCTAAGGAAAGGAATGTCGAAAGTGATTTTATTTGTGCAATATTCTAGGAGTTCATCTAAAACGTAACTTGATATTATTGGAGAGATGTTAGATCCCATGGGAGTACCAAAATTTGTTTGTAGAATTTTTCATTGAAGACAAGACAAGTAGAGTCAAAAATGAAATCAATTATCTTCATAAACATTTGTTTTCAATATTGCAGAGATTGTTAATTTTGTTCCATTGTTTATCAATGCAGAGTTTAACTAACTCTAAAGGTAAGTTAGTGAATAGAGATACCACATCTAAACTTATCAGAACATAATTTGGTGCTAATTGAAAATCGTTAATAAATTCACTAAAGGAGAAAGAGTCAGTAACATGATATCTGTTATCGTTATCATATGAGTTGGTCAATATTTCAGTAATGAATTTCGTTATTTTACTGTTTGGTGAGTCTATAGAAGAAACAATTGGTCTCATAGATAAAACTGGTTTATGAATTTTTGGTACTTTTTTTTGGGTTTATGAATTTTTGTTGTCATATTTCATCAATCATTGCTTTTTTCTTTAGTTCAGAAACAATTTTATTAGCTTTCTGTTGTAAAGTGCAAGACGGATCTGCTCTGAGTGGTTTATAATATTTTGTATCATTTAGAAGTAACTGGCTCTTGTTGATGTATTCGGTCTTTATACATTGCAACAGTTACGTTACCTTTATCACTATTGATAATACAAAGTTCAGGATGTTGTTTCAGATATATCTTGCACTTATTGAACATTGTAGTAAACTGATCTATGTGATTACTATTAATATGAGAAAAGTTTGTTATGATATTGGTGAAGTGTGCTCGATATAAGTTTTTACTTCTCTCATTGAAATTTTCGATAATATTTTCCAAATCTGCAAGAAGTGAATCCATTCTCAAATCTTTAACAGTTGGACACACACTAAACTTAGGACCAAGTGATAAAAATTGTTGAATTTCGATAGGTATCAATAAATCTGTTATGTTTTGAACCATTTATTTTGAAATTTAATTTTATAGATTGTTTCTGATTTTAAATTCTCAAGTTTACGTATATTCGTATTTTTATTATATTGAATACTCTCTCATTTGATGTTCAATCTGCGTTTATATTCAATGATGATATTTTGTGGAAGAGCATAATCGAGAAGATTTTGTACATGAGTTAATTCTTTGGATACTGCTCTTATATCAGAATATGTAACACCAATTTCTAAATTCAACAATTTTTTCTTTAAATTGATATTGAAATTTTGTATTTGTTGTCCTAGTCTTCCTCTTCCATGATCTAATAGGAATTGATATTTCTCACCCATTACTGACATGTTTGGGAAATATCTTATTTTGTCTGCATTTGAGTAGGAACACCTTCTGTTTCTCAATGATGCTAATTTGATGTTGAGTTTGGTCAATGTCTTGAGATTTCTAACACTAGTAAGTCCATATCGATGTTTGATATCTTGGTAAAACCCCATTCCTTAATAAATAAGGGGATATTTTCGTGACTGTTCGATAATTTATGTAGAAATTAGTGGGAAGCAGTCAATGGTAGACCAATTAATACGATTTCTTCGTTTTTATGTCGAGCTTTCGAAAATTTTTTATTTTCTTCTTCAAGACTTAACGTAAAGTTAATACATGATTATATGCTGGTATTACATAATTAAAGGATACTTACTAACATGAAATTCAGAAAAAATAATACACAAAAAGAAACATCGGTGTTACAATTTAAAATGACAAGATGACAGTCACATGACAGATACTCAGTTACATACCTAAATAATCGAAATTCTAGATGAAAGAGATACAGAGTGAGAATATAAAAATGTAAAAGTATATATGAATATAAAAAAATAATAATAATCATTTCAAAGAGGATTAGGTGTGATATTGTCTTTATGTTTTTTTAAAAGATATGTATATATTGTACTGAGGTCATCAATATCTGTTCTTCTATTCATTGTTTTTTTTTTCATTGTTGTTTATATGAACCATTTCAAGAAAGAGACGCTTATTGAGATTTTGTTCATTATCGAGAATTTTGGCATTATTATAGTCAATCACATGATCTTTATCTATTACATGTTCAGCAAGGCAACAAGATCTCACATTTCTTCTACAGTCACTTTTATGAGAGGTTATTCTATCTTTGAGCATTCTACTTGTCTGACCAATGTATACTTCATCACAGCTGCTGCAAGGAATTTCATAAATTATATTGGATTTATTTTTGATTGGTATAGGAGTTTTTAATTTTGAATGTATTTGTGATATAGTTTTCAAACTGGTTTTAGCTATTTTAACATTGTCTTCATTTTTGAACAATTGTATGAGTTTTGGTGTCAAATTATCTATATGTGGTAAAGATCTATAAATTGCAATTTGATCCGTTCTTGGTGATTGGTTTGAATTCAAAATAGAAGCAGAGGAGCTAAATAGAATTTTATTAACTAATGATTTCGGATATGAATTTTCTAAAAGAATGTTTTGAAGTTCTTTCAGACACTCATCTCTCAAGGATGGATGAGTGACCTTAACAACTCTATTTTTGGTTATTAATTAAATTGAGTTTGATTTTCATGGGATGGTGTGAGGAAAATTTATGAAACGATTACTATTTATTGGTTTTCTGTACCATCTAGTGATGATTTTGTTGTTGATGGTTCTGATAAGTTTCAAATCAAGGAATGGAACTGAATTATCGGTTTCTTTTTCGACAGTGAACTGAATATTGGGATCAAAACTGTTAAAAATATTGAGAGTTTCATCAATACAGTTTTCTGGTACAGAAAGGATGAGGTCATCTACATATCTCCTAAGGAAAGGAATGTCGAAAGTGATTTTATTTGTGCAAATTCTAGGAGTTCATCTAAAACGTAACTTGATATTATTGGAGAGATGTTAGATCCCATGGGAGTACCAAAATTTGTTTGTAGAATTTTTCATTGAAGACAAGACAAGTAGAGTCAAAATGAAATCAATTATCTTCATAAACATTTGTTTTTCAATATTGCAGAGATTGTTAATTTTGTTCCATTGTTTATCAATGCAGAGTTTAACTAACTCTAAAGGTAAGTTAGTGAATAGAGATACCACATCTAAACTTATCAGAACATAATTTGGTGCTACTTGAAAATCGTTAATAAATTCACTAAAGTAGAAAGAGTCAGTAACATGATATCTGTTATACGTATCATTTGATTTGGTCAATATTTCAGTAATGAATTTCGTTATTTTACTGTTTGGTGAGTCTATAGAAGAAACAATTGGTCTCATAGATAAAACTGGTTTATGAATTTTTGGTAGAGTATAAAGACGTGGTGTGATAGAATTATAGATAGTTAACTTTTTAGCAGTTATTTCATCAATCATTGCTTTTTTCTTTAGTTCAGAAACAATTTTATTAGCTTTCTGTTGTTTCGATTATTTAGGTATGTAACTGAGTATCTGTCATGTGACTGTCATCTTGTCATTTTAAATTGTAACACCGATGTTTCTTTTTGTGTATTATTTTTTCTGAATTTCATGTTAGTAAGTATCCTTTAATTATGTAATACCCAGCATATAATCATGTATTAACTTTTAGTTAAGTCTTGAAGAAGAAAATAAAAATTTTCGAAAGCTCGACATAAAACGAAAAACGTATTAATTGGTCTACCATTGACTGCTTCCCACCAATTTCTACATAAATTATCAAAGTCACGAAAATATCCCCTTATTTATTAAGGAATGGGTTTACCAAGATATCAAACATCGATATGGACTTACTAGTGTTAGAAATCTCAAGACATTGACCAAACTCAACATCAAATTAGCATCATTGGAAAACAGAAAGGTGTTCCTACTCAAATGCAGACAAAATAAGATATTTCCCAAACATGTCAGTAATGGAGTGAGAAATATCAATTCCTATTAGATCATGGAAGAGGAAGACTAGGACAACAAATACAAAATTTCAATATCAATTTAAAGAAAAAAATTGTTGAATTTAGAAATTGGTGTTACATATTCTGATATAAGAGCAGTATCCAAAGAATTAACTCCATGTACAAAATCTTCTCGATTATGCTCTTCCACAAAATATCATCATTGAATATAAACGCAGATTGAACATCAAATATGAGAGAGTATTCAATATAATAAAAAATACGAATATACGTAAACTTGAGGAATTTAAAATCAGAAACAATCTATAAAATTAAATTTCAAAATAAATGGTTCAAAAACATAACAGATTTATTGATACCTATCGAAATTCAACAATTTTTATCACTTGGTCCTAAGTTTAGTGTGTGTCCAACTGTTAAAGATTTGAGAATGGATTCACTTCTTGCAGATTTGGAAAATATTATCGAAAATTTCAATTGAGAGAAGTAAAACTTATATCGAGCACACTTCACCAATATCATAACAAACTTTTCTCATATTAATAGTAATCACATAGATCAGGGTTTTCTACAATGTTCAATAAGTGCAAGATATATCTGAAAAAAACATCCTGAACTTTGTAATATCAATAGTGATAAAGAACGTAACTGTCAAATGTATAAAGACTAATACATCAACAAGAGCCAGTTACTTCTAAATGATACAAAATATTATAAACCACTCAGAGCAGATCCGTCTTGCACTTTACAACAGAAAGCTAATAAAATTTTTTCTGATCTAAAAAAAAAATCAATGATTGATGAAATAACTTCTAAAAAGTTAATTATCTATATTTCTATCACACCACGTCTTTTTATACTCTATCAAAAATTCATAAACCAGTTTTATCTATGCGACCAATTGTTTCTTCTATAGACTCACCAAACAGTAAAATAACGAAATTCATTACTGAAATATTGACCAACCCATATGATAACGATAAAGATATCATGTTACTGACTCTTTCTCCTTTTAGTGAATTTATTAACGATTTTCAATTAGCACCAAATTATGTTCTGATAAGTTTAGATGTGGTATCCCCTATTCACTAACTTACCTTTTAGGTTAGTTAAACTCTGCATTGATAAACAATGGAACAAAATTAACAATCTCTGCAATATTGAAAAACAAATGTTTATGAAGATAATTGATTTCATTTTTTTACTCTACTTGTCTTGTCTTCAATGAAAAAATCTACAAACAAATTTTTTGGGAAATTCCCATGGACTAACATCTCTCCAATAATATCAAGTTACGTTTAGATGAACTCCTAGAATATTGCACAAATAAAATCACTTTCACATTCCTTTCCTTAGGGGATATGTAGATGACCTCATCCTTTTTGTACCAGAAAACTGTATTGATGAAACTCTCAATATTTTAACAGTTTTGATCCCAATATTCAGTTCACTGGTCGAAAAGAAACCGATAATTCAGTTCCATTCCTTGATTTGAAACTTATCAGAACCATCAACAACAAAATCATCACTAGATGGTGGGAAAACCAATAAATAGTAATCGTTTTCAAAATTTTTCACTCACACCATCCCAGAAAACCTCATTTTTAAAACCCAAAATAGAGTTGTTAAGGTCACTATCCATCCTTGAGAGATGAGGCCCAAAGAACTTCACTTTGTTCAATCCAAATCAAGTTAATAAAATTCATTTGCCTCGCTTCATTTTAATTCAAAACCCAATCACCAAACCAAAAAATTTTATAGATCTTTACCACATATAGATAATTTGACACCAAAACTCATACAAATTTTTCCCCAAAATGAAGACAATGTTAAAATAGTTTCCAGTTTGAAAACTATATCACAAATACATTAAAAATTTAAAAAAACTCCTATACCAATAAAAAAAATAAATCCAATATAATTTATGAAATTCCTTTGCAGCAGCTGTGATGAAGATACATTGGTCAAAGTAGAATGCTCAAAGATAGAATAACCTCTCATAAAAGTGACTGTAGAAAAAAATGTAGATCTTGTTGCTTGCTGAACATGTAATAGATAAAGATCATGTGATTGACTAAAATAATGCCAAAATTCTCGATAAGGGAACAAAACTCAATAAGTTTCTTTCTTGAAATGGTTCATATAAAAAAAATGAAAAAAACAAAAAAAGAACAAAATTGATGACCCCTTAAAATATACAATCTTTAAAAAACAAAAGACAATATCACACCTAACCCTTTTGAAATTATTATTATTTTTTTTTTTATATTCATATATACTTTTACATTTTTATATTCTCACCTGATCTCTTCATCTAAAATTTTCCCCGATTATTTGGGGATGTAACTGAGATCTGTCATGTGACTGTAAACCGTCATTTTAAATTGAACCCATTTTTTTGTAATTTTTTCTGAATTTCATGTTATAGATCCTTTAATTAGTAAACCAGCAAAACGCATTAACTTTGTTGTTTCGAAAAGAAAATAAAATTTTTTCAAAGCTCCATAAATTCAAAAACGAAATTTGGCACCTTAACTGTCCCACTTTTCTACATAATAAAATATATAAAAATATATATATATATATATATATATATATATATATATCCCCAAATCCAATAACCTTTGAGAGGAAATGTCCACCATGGTTCAGTAGGGAAATATAAACGAAATTTAATAAAACAAAAAAAATTTTAAAAAAAAACTGAAAAAAAATCTGAATAAAATAATTTAATGACGCAATTTGTGGCACTTCGAAAATCTATTAAAATAATATAAAGAATTCTACAAACAGTATATAGAAAATTCCCAGGAATCTTTAAACCGGACCCGAGTTCTGGTCATTAATTGAAAAAAAGAATTTCAAGGATTGCTGGAATACTATTTAACTTTTTGAAAGTATTCTAACGACAGTTTTTTCAGACCAAACCCCCCCAAACAAAATAATAGGAATGATACACTTCCCTAAGACACCAAATAGGTAACAACCTAGGCCGGCCCTTTGTCGCCTCACGTGTTGCCATCGACAGCGATGAGATCATCTTGGGAGATATTCAAACCATCCACGCTCGCCGCGAAAAAACAACGGTCAATATTTGGAAACAATTGAATAGCTAGTCGCCAACCGTCCGAATTCAAAATAGAATGCTGATCGGAGATAAATAGACAGCCCTCGGAGGGAGTACAATCGAACGGCCCATACGACGAAAACTAGTGACTAGTAATATAAAAATTGGATTGGGAAATAAATTAGGAACCGTTAAGTTTATTTACGTTACAAGGTGTCGGGTAGATTTTTAAAATAAACAAGGGATCGTGGAGGGGAAACAGAAAAAAATTGAAGATTTTGTACGCCCAAAAATATGGGCCCGGTTTTCGGGAAAGGGGCAATTGTGCGTGGGAATATAAACTGATACCTTTCGCGTGAAACAGACAATAGACTGGGGCCCGTGGAAAAGAATTCGTGAAGGAATTTTAACAAACATAAACCGGGGAAACAGACTGATACCCCGTCAAAGACCTGGCAAGAAAAGTCCCTTGGGGATTTGAAGGTAAAGAAACAGGTTAGGAAAGGGGAAATAAACAACGGTAAAAAGCAAGACCCGGAAGACTTGCAGAAGGACTTTATTAAAAAAGGTGAGGACCCCAAACATTTTATTCGAAGTTCCCATGATTTGGTCCGATAATGAACCTTGAAAGGAGCGCAACAAAACCGAGGACTTTAAGAAAATTCAAACAAGAGAAGCTTTTGAAAATTCAAAAGTTAAAAAAGCGAAAAAAGAAGTTTGGGAAAAATTTGAAACGGAAGAGAAGTTCAAAAAACCTAGAAATTGGAAGAGAAGCCGGAAAATTCAAGAAGCTTGGAAGAAAATGCTGGAAACTGAAGAGAAGTTCAAGAAAATTTAGAAAATTAAAAAGAAGCTCTGAAAACAAGAAGCCTGGAAGAAAATGAAAGAAGCCGAAAAAGTTCCGAAAAACAAACCTAAAAAAAAGAATTGTGGGGGTTTAATTTTCTGAAGAAAGAATGGGAACCGTTGAGACAGAGATAGATAAAATTAGGGGGGCAAATGAAAACGGGGAGAAAACTGAGGTCCGAGGCAGAAATGGAAAAAAAAAAGGAAACGAAACAGTAAGCTGGAAAAAAGAATTAATAGTGCGCCCTCCACAGAGATGGTTAAACAAAATGCAATGTGGGGTTAGTTTGAACTTGGATAAAGCAAGAGGGATGATTCAAGGCTTTCGAAATAGGAAGCTTCCATGAAGCCCCCAGTTCGACGGAAAACTCCATGGTTACCGCCGGCAGTTTGAAGCAGCGGCCAAAGCAAAAAGGATGGAATGCAGGGGAAAGAGCTGTAGCACTGACACTTGCATTACCGGGGGAAGCACAAAATTCTACAAACTCTCAACGCCAAGAAAGGAGGACGATCAGCTGATTAAATATCTAGAATTACGATATTGCCACGCCCATTTAAACACGACCACCCCGTGAAAATCCGCCAAAACGGGCAACCTTACAAGAATTCGAACTAATTGCACGCTTGGTTTCGCATATCCGCCACACCAGAAAATGAAGGAAAAGAAGCGGTTCGATTCCTGATGGACTCCGTGACCGAAACCAGAAAGGTACACCAGCCCGCCCAACAATCCTCGTAGACGCATGGCACCCCCTTTGAACCGGCAGCAAAACAATGCTGCAAAAACCAAAGTAAAGTTCAAACGATTGGGGGAAGACTCACAGGAGCATGCTAACTTGAAGCCGCCATGGTGTGGGGTGTTGCCGAGAAAAAAGAAAAAGATGCCGGAATTGGAAAATTGGACATGTGCGGAAAGTCCCCATTCACGACCATGCAGGAAAAAACAAAACACGAAAGGGGGAACGTTGGCTAATCCGCGCCCCCGGGTTTAAAAACGCATTGCCATCCTTCAACGACAGAACAAAGGGCCGTGGGCGGTCTCATAATAACGAGCCTTGCACCATGCTGCTAGATACA